>JAHHZJ010002101.1:0-124347 GCA_021437245.1 Aegilops speltoides
CGGGTGTGACGGGGGTCTTGTTTTGTTTTTTTAAAATGCTTGTGGGGTTTTTGAGGGTTTCCGGGGAAGGAAATCCTTTGGGGAAATTATCTGGGTTTGGGAACCCCAGGTTAAATTTGGGCCTGCCCGGGATTGGGGTGGGTTTTTAACGGTTTGAAATTAAAGGGTGAATAAAAGAAAAGGGGAATTCCTTTCCGGGTGGGGCCCCTTTGAGTTTTAGGTTTATATTTTGTTTTTGGCCCTTCCTTTTTTTTTTCCCCTTTTCTTTTTTTCCCCCCTTTTTACCCCAATCCCCTTTCCCCTTTCCTTAACTTTCTTCATTTTGGGTTTTTCCTGTTGGGAAATTTCAAAATCTTGGGTGCATTTAAGGGATTTTGCCCAAAGTTCTTTTATTTTCTTGTTTTTTTCCCCGGGGGTCAGGGATTTGGTAAATTTGGGTAGGAGTTGGTTTGTTTTATTTATTTTTTTCTTTGGATTTTGTTCTTTATTTGGTATTATTATGTAATTTATTAAATTTTTCCCCGAAGTTGTTTAAATCCCCCGGCCTTATTTAATGGGGATTGGCTAGGTATTGGGGGTCTATTTGGGAATAATGCTTGGAAATTTAATTTTTTAAAAAGAATCTTAACTTATCCTTGGCCCTTTAATTCTCCCTACCATATCTTTAATATCTTTGAAGAACTTAATTTAAATTCCTGAAATTTTTCTTTTAAAAAATTTCTTCAATTAAAAATTTTTTAAAAAATAAAGTTTAAAATTTTAAAATTTTTTAAAAATTTTTTAGTAATTTTTTACAAAAAAATTTAATTACAAAAATGTTAATGTTTTGACTAGCTCGTTTCAAAGATGGAGTTTCCCACCATAGAATTTTATTTGATGACATTCCATTGAGAAAGGAGGCAAAGGTTCCCTTTACAAAAGGGGTTAAATGAGTTTTAACCCTGGAGGAAAAAGGGGGTTCTTAATATACCTCTTGGCCCCCTTCCTTTTGTAAAAGGCTAATTGGGGGATTGGGATAAGTCCCATAAGGGGGCCTTTTTGGGGAAAGGCACCGGGATTTTGGCCCCGGGTTTTGGCCCATTAATTTTGGGCACGGGAGGTAAATTCAAACCCAACAACAACTAAAAAAAAGGGGGAAGGTTCCCCCCCAATAAAATCTTTAGGGGGGCAACCCCAAATCCCCTTTTTCAAACACCCAACCCCAAAGGGGGCATTTTGCTTTTGGGCCTCCCCCAAGCGGTGGGACCTTTTAAAAAGGGAAAAGGGGGGTTAAAAAACCACGGGGCTTTTTTTAAAAAGAACCAAATTGGGTTTTAAAATTTCCCGGGGATCTGGTTTGACCAAAGCGGTGGGGCCCAACTGCCCGGGGGCCCTGTCCCCCCTTTGGACAACCGGGGGAAAGGGGTTCCGCGGGGCCCTTTGGGTAACCCCTTTGGGGGGCCCAAAGGGAACCCGGGACGGCCCAAAGAAGGGGAAAGAAGGCCCAAAAGGGAAGAAGGATGGAGGCAACCTGTGTGGATAACCAAATGCGCCGGGGGTGTTATGAATCGCGACCCAAAGGGCTTTATTTTCAAAACGGAAACTTCCTTTCCTTTCCCATCCTTCTTTCCCTTGCCCCCCCCTTTTCCCCTTTTGGGTTAATCAGGTTTGAAAGGACTTACCCGGTTCTTTTGGAAAAAACCCAAAAGCGGGGTAAATCAAACCCGGGCGTTCTAAAGCTTGATCCCTTTTGGGTTTGCCTGTCCCGGCCTTTTTACCCACCCCTTTATTTTTTTAAAAAACCCACCCTAATTGTCAAATAACTAGCTTAAACGATTAAAACCAGAGGGGAAAATTAAACCATCGGGGATTTCAAAATAAATTTTGACCTTACCCCTTGTTACCCCTTCAATTTAAAACAAAAAAAAGGGCCTATGTTTCCTTTTAGATCCACAAAAGCCAAAAATTTTTTAGGAAATCAAAAGGGGCCCGGGAAAAATTGGTTTGTAAAAAAATTAACCCCAAACCCAGGGCCCCCTCCGGAGAATTTAAAATCCCAAGAAGACCGTTCCCCAAAACCCAACAACAATACTCTGCTTCCCCAAAACAGATCAAATTTTCTTAAATCTCCCCCCTTTCCCACACTTTCTTTGTTCTTTCCCCTCACCCCTTTTTGGTGCTTTTATTCACAAACTTAATTTCTTCCAAAATTATCCCGGATTAAGTTCACTTCTTTTCCTCTTAAAACAAATGTCCTGGTGAAGCCTTCACTAAATTAAACCTCCTGGACCCCAACAAAGGTAAACCCCCCAAACAAAATCCCCCCAAAAATTTTCCCCAACCCAAAAGACCCTTGGGGGAAGGGTGGAAGTATTTTCACCTGAACCCAATTTTCCACTTAGGGTATATTGGAATTATTCAAACCCCAAAGTTTCCCTCAAAAAAATTTAATTTTTTGGAATTCCTTCCCCTTGTTTCTTTTTTAACGCACGGTTTCCGCTTCCCTTTTCCTTAGTTTAAAAGCCGTCACCCTTTCCAAAAACCCTTTTAAGTCCAAACAACTGATACCCCATCTAATCAAATTTAACTCTTGCCTATGAAAAAATCAACAAATTTTCATATCTTTGCCCGATTAATTCCAAACCCCTTGCAGTTTATCTTTTAGTAATTTTTATCCCAAATTTTCCTTACCCTTTTTAACATTTTCCAGACCATCCATTGACCCCTTGTTTTAACGTTGTTGGACCTTCCAATTACATTGGTTTGGGGTTCCAAATTGACCATTGGGATAAATTTGCCTTCAAAATTTAGCCAACACGGGTAACCAATAAACGCCCCTGTTTCTCCTTGGTTTAATTGGCAGGAACCCCGTCCCTTCCTTTTGGTTTTTATTTTTTAAACCAGGGGTTTTCCCCTACCCTTTGCCCCCCAAAATTTTTTATAACTGGCCCCAAAACGGTAAATTAAAATTCCAGGAAAAAACCCGGGTTTAAAATTTTTGGAAATTTTTAACCTAGCTTTTAAAACCGGGTTTTAATTTTAAACCTTAAATTTTTAAAACCGGGAAAACAAAAACCTTCCTAATATTTGAAAAATTGGCACATCCTATACCTTTTTCCAAATTTAATAGTTATGGGTAAGGTTGCCATTCCCTTTTAAAAGAGAAATTTTAATAGTTAAGGCTTGGTCTGGACCCCTTAAAAAAATTAGAAACAATTAAAAAGGCCCGCAATTAAACCTTTTAAGAAAAAGGCCCTTTAAAACAAAGAGGGGGCCCAAATAGCAAATGGGAAAAATCCGGAAACCACATGATTAAAATTCCAATGTTGCCAAAACCACCAAAACTTAAAGGAAACCAAGTCAACCAATTTCCTTTGGCAAAAAGCCCCAAACCAAAAATTCCACCCCAATCCCCTTTTCCAAGTAACTTTAAAGCAAAACTACATTTTAAACCGGATAAACATTCAAAAAAATTTATCAAATTAAGCCAGGAATAAAGGCACTGATAGAAATTAATGAGGTTCCCACACGGAAATTTGATTGATTTTGAGATTTTCAGGTGACTCTGTCTTTATAGGGTTTTCCACTTTAGGAATAAAAAATTGGTGCTTTATACCCCAAAACCCCAATAAAAATTGTTGGACCCCCAAACCTTTTTTAACCCCAAGGAAAAAGCTAAAACCTCCCCGGAGTTTACGAATTTAAAACATTATAATCTCTTTCCCCAAAAAGGTTTAAACCCAATTCAAATCATTGAAAAGGTTTACAATCAAAAGGAAAATAACTTGAATCCAATTCAGACAAAAATTTTAGTGAATTTTTTCTTTTTCTCCGGGCCCTCCCCTTTAAAAAAATTTATTTTCTTTCTCCCATACCTTTTTTAAAAAAACTTTTTTCCCCAATTATTTTTAATAAGGCCCTTCTTCCCAAGATTTTTTCTTCTAAACCGCCCATCTTTAAAGCCTTCCTCTTGCACCGTTTCTTTTTTAAAAACCATTAACTTTTGGCCTGAATTTTTTGGGGTGAAACCAATTGAACCCCTCCCTTGGCCCTGTTTTTTGGGGTTTTTTTGGTCACGGCTTAAAACCCTTCTCCTCCATTTGTTACCGTTTGCTTGGGTTCAGCCCGGGAATTTATTTCGCCCCTTCCTTCTGGGGTGCCCTTGTTTGCCAGGCGCGCCCGCACATGTAAAGGTTTCTTCCTGGGCGTGATGTTGAACAAAGCGGGGCCCCACCATGTTTAGATTTCATGCATGCATTGCAGGGGCCCATTATGACAAAACCCACCAATCAAAAAAAACTCTCTAAAAAACCCTAGACCAATTTAATAATTCCAAAAAAAATCCTCTACCACAAAGTGTAAATTAATCAATAATTTATTCCCCACTTCCCTAAAATTTGTTTAAATTTATTGCAACCTGAAACTTTTCCGGTAACTTTCTAGGCCTGTTCACCGAAGGTAATCCACATAATTTCAGTTAGATTCAGAGCCATGGTCCGTGCGATGTCCACACCTATTTGTTTCAATTCCAAGGACTCTTCAGGTCCATAAGTCGAATTTGGCATTCTCCCCGGGTTCTTACACTAATTTAAATCACATGGCCATACTATTCCATTTAAATTAAAAAAAAATCTACCCACATGCAACCATTTTCTACTTTAAAAGTGTGTTTGCTAGAAAACTCCGGAAACAATTTGTACCGTACCAATTTAAAATGTCGTTTTGAACCCTTGCATTTGTATCAAATATTTACTGAGGATTTTTGGAAAAAACCACAAACTTGGCATTTAATTAATTAACTAATCTTAACAACATGCCAATGCTAGATCAAAGGACCCACACTAACCCCTCCCCGAACATTCACAATGGCCATAAACAGAAAACAGGAAATAATGGCCTCCGGCATCAATTCACCGTGGTCTCCAACACAGACTGAAATTTATTACTTTTAAACGGCATTAATTAACCTGTTGCTCTTACAAGCCCGGAATTTTGAGCGGCCGCCGGCGGAAGAACGACCTGGCCTTTTTTGACGGCGCGCCTCCACGGGGCGGGGAACGAGGAGCCGAACCGGTCTTCCGGCGGCTCCTCCCTTTCGGGGCCGTGGGGTTCCCCCGGAACCTTCCCGGCGCTTCTTTGGGTCCGCAGCCGGCTTGGGTCCCCGCCGGACGGCACCCGGGGTGTCCAGCGATGAACCCTCCCGTCTCCCGGCACCCCGGCACCGGAAAGTCCCGCGGTTAAGCAATTTTCGCGCGCGTGCACTTGCCCGACGCGCAAGGCTTGCCGGGACATTCGGCAAAGAGCGCCGTGGCCCGTGTACGGGGCTGTCCCGGCCCAGGCACCGGGCGCATTACCCGGCCCTGGTTTCGGGGTTGCGGCAAGGGTGGCCAGCCCGGGTGCAATCTTCCCCTTTCCCGCAGGAGTTCCCTTGAGTCGCGGTGGAACCGGCGGGGCCCTGCCCGGAAAGCTTCCAATGAAGCCGACCGTATTCCGGGGGCGGGCCGGCGCGCCTGCCCCTAAAGCTCGAGGCCGACGCCCAGATCCTGGCAAGGCCGAGTCGCCTTGGTAGGTTTGCCCGGCCCTCCCGGGTGGTTTCCCGAGGGAGGAACTGCCCCCAGGTTTGACTGGGCCCCCTGGGCGCCGGCGAAGGGCTTGCGGGCCAGGTCCTTTTGGTATTTGTGGGCCCTGAGGCGCCCGGCCGCCTTGGCAGGCAGTTACCTCCCGTGCGTGGGCTCCCGAGAAGGCGGCCCTCTTGCAGCGCTGGCGTGCTGAGGACCTGCTGGGGCTGAGGAGGCGCGGCGGCCGGGCAGGCGGATGGGTTGCCGAGAAGAAGTTTGGTTCTGGGAGGGGGCGGGGGAACTAAGAAAAACAGAGGCCGGGAAGGCGGATGGGTTCCGTAGGGGGGGACCGGATTTCCTACGGGCGGAACCAATGGTTCGGATTCAAAGGAGGCGGGACCCTCGGGGTCCCCGGTTGGCGGAATCCTCCGGTTCGGGGGCTTTTGCCGCCCCCTTTTTGTTGGAACCGGCTTCGTTTCCCCGGTTTCGGGGCCCCTTTTTTGTTGTGGTTCGGTTTATTCTTTATGGTTTTTAATTGTTTTGGTTTTAAAAATATTTGGTAAATGGTATAAAATAAAAAGGTTTGGTTTTATAACCAAATATTTGGATTTTTAAACCAAAAAACCAAATTAAACAATTTAAAAAAAATAAAAATTTGCAAATTTAATAAAACTATTTTTAAAAATGTTTTAATTAAAAAATATGTAAAAAAATTTGTTGGTTTGCCATTTAAAAGAAAAAAAAGTATGTTACAAAAAAATTATTTTATTTTTACTCATTAAAGAAAACGCGTTGGTTTTACCAAAAAAAAATTTTTTTAAATCGTTTAGTTAATTTTTTGGTTAAACCATAAAACCAAAGTTAAATCGGTATGAAAAGTTTACGTTTAAAAAAATAAAAAAAATGGTTTGTTCGTTTATTTTTGGGTTTTGTTCTTTTCAAACACAATATTTATAAGTGGATTGTCTTAGACTTTTCTTTTATCATTTTTCGTGAAAAACCAAATCACAATTGCTCAATGTACTAATAAAATCAACATAAATCTTTCGGTGGGAGTTCCTTTTCCCCAACTTGTCCCCTTCTTAAACTTCATTTTTTTCTTCCGCTGCATCATTTCCGCTTGTTTTGATTGATTCCCTTTTTCCAATGCACCCGGGTTATTACCGGGAAGCACAAAAAGTAGCCATTGGGGCAAACAAAAAATAAAAAACACCACAAAAAAAAAGAAGTCCCTTTAAAAAAAACCCAAAAAAAGTTGCTGGGTTTTTTTTTTTTTTTGGTTTCAGGGCTTTGTTTCCTTTTGTTTTCCAAATGTTTTTGGCATTTTTTGGGATTTTTAAAAAAGGGGTTTCTCATTTGCAAAACCACTTTGGAAAATAAAAAACCCGTTAAAATTTTTCCCAAAGGTAAAAATTTTTAAATTCCAATTAATTTGGTTACTTCTTAAATGGGTTCTTTTTACCTTAAAAATGGTTTAAACTTCAATAACCCAAATTTCCAAAATTTAAAAAACTTTACAATTAAATAAAAAAATCTTAAAACATTTCCAAATTAAAAATTTAATTTTCATCTTTTGGGGGGAAAAAAAAATTTAAATTTAAACATTTTGGAAAAAATGGGAAAATTTTAAAAAATTTTAAAAAATACTTTTGAAAATTGGAAAAAAAAAAAACCAAAAATGAAAAAAATCAACCATTAAAAAAAAAGAAAAAGAAAAAAAATTTTTTTAAAATTTATTTTTTTAATCAAAATTTTTAAATAAGAAATTTTTTTAAAAATTAAATTTTTTTTAATAATTTTTTATTTTTTTAATTTCCCAAATTAAATTTTTTAAAAAATTTTTTTAAATTTTTTTTTAAAATTTTTTTAAAATTTTTATTTCCAAAATTTTTTTAAAATTTTTAAAGAAAATTCTTGATTTTAAATTTTTTGAATTTTGTTTAAATTTACTTGAAATTTTTTAAATATTTTTTGTGATATTTTAAAATTTTTTGCCCATAATTAAAGGGAAAATTATTTTTCTTTTTGTTTTTTATTTTTCCTTTTCCCTAAATTTCATTGGGTTTTCTTTTCCCGGTTTTTTTTTTTTTTTCTTTTTTTTTTTATTTTTTTGGTTTTTTTTTTTTATTGTTTCCCAAAAAATTTTTTTTTATTTTAAAAACAAAAATTTTTTAAATATTTTTAAAAAAAAAATTTTTAAAAAAACAAATTTTTAATAAATTTTCAATTTTAAATTTAAAAAAATTTTTTTATAAAAATTTATTTTGAAATTTTAAATTTTTTAATTAAATTTTTTTTTAAAAATTTTTGGGTTTTTTCCAAATATTTTTTTGCCCCCCAACCCCCACAAAACATTTCCCAAATCAAACTTTATTCCGGACCTTAGTTCCCTTCATTCCATTACCACAACATTTTCCCAAATCTCTCATTAATACTTAATTTGGAAAAACGACCCCACTTCAAATAATCTCATAGTTATAGGAACATGTATAAGTCATGGATAAAAGCATTAGCAACATACTAAACGATCGGGTGCTAAGCTAATGGAATGGGTCATGTCAATCAGATCATTCAACTAATGATGTGACCTTGTTAATCAAATGACAACTCCTTTGTCTATGGTTAGGAAACTTAACCATCTTTGATTAACAAGCTAGTCTAGTAGAGGCATACTAGTGACATTCTGTTTGTCTATGTATTCACACATGTATTATGTTTCCGGTTAATACAATTCTAGCATGAATAATAAACATTTATCATGAGATAAGGAAATAAATAATAACTTTATTATTGCCTCTAGGGCATATTTCCTTCATTTATTACCAGAGTTCTTCATGGAGGCTCTACATGGTGGTTCATCAAGGATTCTTTTCATTCTTCAATTGTTCTTTAAGATTTCTCTTGAAGTTGAGATCTGCCAAGCTATACTCAAAATTGAACATGGTGCTCAACACATGTTTTATTTTGAGGCGTTCAAGTATTCTTCATCTTGCATTCCAAAGTGCAATTCGTTCTACCTTAGCTTTTGAGGTGGTGTTATGTCATTCTCGACAATTCCCCTTCGTGTTTCGAGGTTCACAAGTTGTTAAGAATGAGGTTTTTTTAAATCCATCAATCTCTTCGTTGGAGTTATCTTGTGTCATATTTCACCTAAAGCCTTCCCTAAGGAATGTTGCTATTTGTGGTGCTTATCAATGATCCAAGTTATCTCTTTATCATCTTGGTGGAAGAAGTGTTCATCTATTCGTCGATCTAAAGCTAGCAATTGTTTCCTTTAGTGGTCGGTTGTCACCTCATAATGTTGAGATGTTTCCATAAGCCCACTACAAACTTATTCTTTTCATTGTTGGTCTTCCAACAACTCTATTCTAACCTTCTTGCAAGGATGCCTTCCAAATTCAATTGTGGTAGAAGTTGTCATTTTCTTCTCCGTCCCTTTATCCCAACGATCTAACTTCTATTCTTTCTTTACGGAGGCATTGTGATGTTGTGCTCTTCACCCATCACCTCGTTTTTTTGAGGATCGTCTTCTTTTCTGGCTTATCCATTTAACTGGAGTGTTGTATCATCTCTTCAATATCTTTTCATCTCATCAAGTTTTCTTCACTTTTCTACCGGAGTGCTGTCCAAATTCTGTAATTCTTGTTCCTTGGCTATCTCATTATACCGAGGTGGTCATATTCTTTTCGTTCGTGAAGCTCTTATTTCCATGTCTTTCAACTTTCAAGTTCTCGTAATGTTCCTTGTTCCTCTTTTCCAACGGATTGTTTGCAATCTCGTTCATCTCTGTTGTACTCTTTATTTTAAATTGCTCAACCTCTCAAGGTTCGTGGTTTCACTCGTTCGTCAAAGAAGCAACTTCGTTTTACCTCTTCTCTTCCTCTTCCGTTTCCTCCGATGCCATCCTAGATCTCGGGACGAGATCCTCTCGTAGTGGTGGAGTGTTGTAACGCCCCGGATACAACTTTCCATATTCGTAACTCCAACTCTTGCCTTTTCCGGTGATGCGATATGATTTTTCCTCCGTGGTTGGGTTTTTTTGTTTTGCATTTTGCTCATGTCTTGCATTTCATCATCGCATCATTCGCATTGCATCGGCACTCCGTTGTCGTCATGTTTTAAAGCTTGCATCCGTTCGTAGTTGCCGCGTTCCCCCTCGCCTTCGTTAACCGATCCGAGTCCAACTGGGTTTTCGATTCCCTCTTGTCCAACCACCTAGCCCCTCCATGCACAGTGCATTGACCCCTCACGCGCGTCAGAAACTCCCCTGAACCCAACCCGGGCAGTCGTTACCGTTGTGTCCGGATCATCCCCTAACGTCTACAAAACATCTCTGTTTTGTTATTTGGGCTCCCTAACTATTTTATTCGCGACCGTCCGATTACGATCGTAGGGATGAGGTAGCCCCTAACCTAATCCATCTACTGTATATATATTGTCCAACCCTAAAATTGAGGAGAGATGTCCCATCCTCCCAGCCAGCCGCCGCCGCCACTCCTCTTGTCTCCTCCCACCTCGGGATTTTCCCAGATCCATCTTGCAGCCAGCCTCCTTCCTCCTCGGATCAGCCACAGCCGCCACCCATCAAGTCCATCCATCCAGCAGCCTCCGACCCTCTCCCTCGATTTCCCCAGCGAGCCAACCACCGCAGCGCGGCCGCCCTAATCCTGCAGCGCCCCTCCTCCTGCATGAGCCCTGCCTCTTCCCTGGCCTCCTCCTCGCCTTGTCGTCCGAAGACCAGCGCCACCACCGGCAACCACCAGGTCGCCACGCCCTGCCTTCTCTTCATTTACCCCCTGCTTCTCTCCCTCTCAACCTCTCTAATCTCTCTCGCCTCTCCCTTCTCTAGCAGGAACCCGACGCCATGGATGCTCGCGTCCCGGATCTTGCAGCGCCACCGCCTGGAGCTTCTCCGTCGGAGGCCTCCACCTCGTCCGCGTCGCCGGCGCCCATCCCCGCCTAAACCTCGCGACCTCTCTGAACCCTGCGGCCGCTTCTTCGTCTCTACCTCTGTCAGCAATCACAAGAGGTCATCGTTGCCCCGGAGCTCCACTGTTGCCGTCCCCGACCTGCCTCGGTCCATCGAGAATCCATTCCTGTCCTCCTCCGCGCCGGACATGGCAAGCACTGGCCGGATCTTGCACCACCGCAAGCCCCGCTGCCGGCCACCAAGCCCCCTGCGCCTCCTCTGCATCGAGCACCGCTCGCCTCCTCTGCTTCGCCCCTGCACAAGCAGGACGGCCCCGGCCTGCTTCGCTCGATCGAGCAGCGCCACTGCCGGAGTTCCTCGTCGCGGGAACCACCTCCCCAACCCTCGGACTGCCTGATTCCGCCGCGTCCGCGGGTCCCTTGCCTCTGCATCGCGCCTCTGCCCGTCTCTGATCGCCGCTTTGAACTCTTCTTTGTCGCCTCTGTTCTTCAGTTACGAGAGCAGCAGCAGCTCGCCCGCCCGCTCACGTTGACCGCGCCGCCAGCGTGCCTGGGCCACCGCGTCGCCCTTCCCCGCTTCCGCCCAGCAGCCTCCAAGGCCCAGCCGCTCCAGACCCGGCCTGCTGGACTCCAGATCTGGCCCAGCCAGCGCCTCACCACCGAACCGACCGGGCCTTGGCCCAGGGTGAGCAGCCCTGCCCCCTCTCCTGTGCACTTTTGGGCCGACCAGATGCGGCCCAGTTCCTGTTTTTTCAGCGTATGCGAATTTGTCTAATTATCCAGAGTTTACAGTTTTGCAGAAAAACCCTCCATGTTCATGCATTAATAATTCACAAACCGTGCATTGGATTAAAATGAATTATACATGTAACATGCTTAGAATTTTGTGTAGATTAATAATTTGCAACTTTCATCCCTGTTAAATATGTTTAAATTGCTGTTTGCATTAATTTGGTCAAATGCCATGTTAAAATGATTTATTTCATAACTAAATAACCGTAACTCGGAATTCAATAAACTTTATATGTAAATGGGGTGGAAAAATGCCTAGTTTAACGTGGTGCACTTTATTTTGCTGTTTAACAACTTTAAAATTGTGTTTAGGGCAGAACAGTACCAAATTCAAAATATGCATATGGGGATTTTTCGGAATTGTTGTTTGTTGTTCCGACCTCATTGAAACTTGCCTAGATAGGTAGTTTAATTATGCTTCACCTCTTGCCATGTTAACAACATTTAATATTGATGTGTACCTAAACGAGAGTGAACTAAATATGTCAATGTGGTGTTTTGTCAATATGCAACTCGTTGAATATTGAGCTCCACTTAATTTGTAGTATTGTTTGTTGCACTTTGCCATGCCATGCCTCATTAAACCGGACATGCATCATACTTGTTTGTGCATCATGCCATGTTTATGCTTGTGCATTTACCATGTTGTTTGTTTCTTTCCGGTGTTGCTTCTTAGTTCCGGTAATATTGCGATTGTGAGGATTTGTTCGACTACTCCCGTTCATCTTCTTCATGGACTCGTTCTTCTTCCTAGCGGGATTTCAAGCAAGATGACCGCTACCCTGGATCTCACTACTATCATTGCTATGCTAGTTGCTTCATTCTATCGCTACGCTGTGTTACCTATCATTTGTTCTTCAAGCCTCCCAAATTGCCATGAACCTCTAACCTTTGACAGCATTCCTAGCAAACCATTGATTGGCTATGTTACCGCTTTGCTCAGCCCCTCTTATAGCGTTGCTTGTTGCAGGTGAAGTTGAAGAATGCTCCATGGTGGACAGGGTTATGTTGGGATATCACAATATCTCTTATATTATTAATGCATCTATATATTTGGTAAAGGGTGGAAGGCTCGGCCTTATGCCTCGTGTTTTGTTCCACTCTTGCCGCTCTAGTTTCCGCCATACCGGTGTTATGTTCCGGATTTTATGCTCCAAACGCAATCGGGTGATTTATGGGACCCCCTTGACAGTTCGCTTTGAATAAGACTCCTCCAGCAAGGCCCAACTTTGGTTTTACCATTTGCCTCACCTATTACCTTTTTCCCTTGGGAGTCGCGCATCCCAAGGGTCATCTTTATTTTAGCCCCCGGCCAATGCTTGTCTAAGTGTTGGTCCAAACTAGAGCCACTTGCAGCGCCACCTCGGGGAAACTTGAGGGCTGGTTCTAGTTGTATGTAGTGCTCATCCGGTCGTGGCCTGAGACGAGATACGCGCGGCTACTATCAGGATGTCGGCACGCCGGGAGGTCTTGCTGGTCTTGTTTTATTACTGTCGAAATGTCTTGTAGCCGGGATTCCGAGACTGATCGGGTCTTCCCGGGGAGAAGGAATATCCTTCGTTGATCGCGAGAGCTTATCATGGGCTAAGTTGGGACACCACTGCAGGGTATAAACTTTCGAGAGCCGTGCCCGTGGTTATGTGGCAGATGGGAATTTGTTAATGTCCGGTTGTAGATAACTTGACACCAGATCCGAACTAAAACGCATCAACCGCGTGTGTAGCCGTAATGGTCTCTTCTCGGCGGAGTCCGGGAAGTGAACACGGTTTCTGTGTTATGATTGACGTAAGTAGGAGTTTAGGATCACTTCTTGATCATTACTAGATGACGACCGTTCCTTTGTTTCTCTTCTCGCTCTCATTTGCGTATGTTAGCCACCATATATGCTTAGTCGCTGCTGCAACCTCACCACTTTACCCCTTCCTTTCCATTAAGCTTTTCTAGTCTTGATACCCATGGTAATGGGATTGCTGAGTCCTTGTGGCTAACAGATTACTACAACAACAGTTGCAGGTACAGGTTATGCGATGATCATGACGCGAGAGCGATGTTTGCTTGTTTTGGAGTTCTTCTTCTGCTTCTTCTTCGATCAGGGGATAGGTTCCAGGTCGGCAGCCTGGGCTAGCAGGGTGGATATTGTTTGAGTTTCTGTTTATGATTCATCCGTAGTTGGATGTTGTTCTTGTATGTGGTATTGTTGTATTCATGTGACATTGTATCTATTGGATGTATCCCCACTATTATGTAATGTTGATGTAATGATATCCACCTTGCAAAAGCGTCTTCAAGATGCGCTTCTATCCTTGGTGGGACCTTCGAGTTCCTTTAGGATAGGGTCGCATCCTGGGCGTGACAGAGTATTAGACGTAGAGTGCCTATGCTTGATGGAGAGTTCTATAATGCTTGGAAAAATGAGATGCTTGAGATTTTCAATGAATATCACTTGAGCAAGTACATTACTACCCCTTGTGCGCCCCTTGTTGACCCCTTGCATCCTACCCCGATGACTCTCTTGATATGATTCGCAATCTTAGAACTGTCAATCTATCACTAGAGGATTACCTAGAAATTTGATTGCTTGCTTGCCAACTCTTGAATGTTCTTACACTTGAAAGAAATATGCCCTAGAGGCAATAATAAAGTTGTTATTTATATTTCCTTATATCATGATAAATGTTTATTATTCATGCTAGAGTTGTATTAACCGAAAACTTAGTACATGTGTGAATACATAGACAAAACAGAGTGTCCCTAGTATGCCTCTACTTGACTAGCTCGTTAATCAAAGATGGTTATGTTTCCTGACCATAGACATGCGTTGTCATTTGATGAACGGGATTACATCATTAGAGAATGATGTGATGGACAAGAGCTCTCCCATTTGAGCAAAACAGAGTTCAAGATGAGTTCTTCGTACCACCCTCGGACGGATGGACATACGGAGAGGGTGAATTAGTGCTTGGAGATATACCTCTGCTGCTCGGTCCACTCCTGCCCAGCTAATCGGTCTAAATGGCTAGCATTGGCAGAGTACTAGTACAATACATGCTTCCACTCAGCACTGGGGAGGACACTCTTCAAGGTTATATATGGACATCTGCCCCGCAAGTTTGGTGTGGCCTAGTTGGATGATTGTATTGTGCCTGACTTGGAGGCATGGCTCCGTGTGCGGGAAGTATTGGCAGAACATCTCCAACAACAACTCAAAAGAGCACAAGACCAGATGAAGGTTCAAGCTGACCGGCACCACACTAACAGATCATTTGAGGTGGAGGACACGATCCTTCTCAAACTACAACCCTTTATTCAAACATCTGTGGCACGGAGACCGTTCCAAAAGCTGGCATTTTGCTATTATGGGCCATCCACTATCCAAGCTTGAGTGGGAGCAATTGCTTATGGCTTGAACCTGCCGTAATCCAGCAAGATCCACCCGGTGGTGCATGTGTCGCTTCTTAAAAAGGCAATCGTGGCAAAGGTGTCGGTCAATGAAGAATTACCACCAGATAACTCTGTTTTGCAGGCAGAACAAGAACCGCGATGCGTGGTTGATCACAAGACGGTCCGTTCGGCAGATAGCCTGCGTCCCCGCATCCTAGTCTAGTGAAGCGACCTACCCAGATCATTGGCCACCTGGGAGGATCCGGAGGCGCTGTAGCGCCAGCTTTCAGCAGCCACCTTGGGGATAAGGTGGCCTTCAAGCGGGGGAGACTGTCACGGCTGACACGGCCGTACCGAACCAGGCACGAGACGCTGACAATGAAGGCCCAGAAGACAGGCCACAAGAGGAGAAGGATGGAGGCGAACCGCTGACTAGTGGACTAGACGACGAGCATGCTGGGCACGCGCGCGCGTGTGTGTGTGTTATAAGCAAGTCGCGGACCCGAGTAAGGGCATCAAGTTTATTGTAATCAACAGAACTACGGAGAAGCTATCCTTCTCGCTTATCGGCATCCTTCTTTCCCTTCCTGCCCACCTACCTCCTTCTTCTCCCTTGGGATCTAGATCAGGCCTATGACAAGGACTTACCCGAGTTAACTACAGTTGTGAAGAAAGCATCAGCGGAGCACGTAGTCGTGCTGGAAATCAAACCCAAGACGTCGTCTTCTAAATGTCGTTGATCTCCTTTTGTGAGCGTATCTTAGCCGTTCGATCCTGGGACCTGTTGGTTATGGGCCCGCCACGCTTCCGCTGTGCCACTCTTTTTTTTAAAAAAAACTCCACCCATATATTGATCAAATAACAATAGTCTTACAATCGTTCATTACATAACTAGCCACGCAGGGCGGAACAGAATTACACAGAATACCATCGGGCATGGTATCAAAACTAAATTTTGCTATCTCATGCACCGCCTTGTTAGCCTGCCTATCAATCTTAACAATCTTGAGATCAACAATAAACTTGGAGGCGCTGATCGCTTCCATTTTTAGATCCACATAAGGAGACCTGTCAATAGTTTCTTTCGCTAGGAAAGATGCAGCAAAGGAGCAGTCAGTTTCCAAGATAATTGGTTTGTGAAGAGAAATACCAATGTACAGCCCGGCGAGGCACGCACGAAGTTCCGCCTCCTCCGCTCCGAGCACATTCGAATAAAATCCCAAGAAGACACCAGGACTTCTCCCAGATGATTCCTAGCGACAACCCCAACGCTAGCAGATCTCAAGCTCTCCACAAAACTAGCATCAACATTTATCTTAATATACTCCCGCTCTGGGGGCTTCCAAACAGCACGATCAATTTCTTTTTGCGGACTAAGATTCTCCCCATTCCCCATCACCCCCTTCCCTTTGGTGCTTTGGTCCACTTGCACACGAGCGTTGGAAGTGGATAAAGTCTTCCAATAATTATCCACGAAGATAACAGACGCATTCACCGATTCTTTTCCTCTTCCAAAAATCAAATCGTTCCTCAGATGCCAAGCTCTCCAGAACATAAATAATACTTGCTCGCGTACCGGAGACCCCAATTGGTCAAGTAGGATGAGAAGCCACCGACCCAGAATCTGAACAACTCCTCCTCGAATATTCCACACATCCCCAAGGCGTCATAAAGCACGCTACTTTAGGGCAGGTCACCAGAGCGTGGAAGATATTTTCATCCTGAACTCCACATATAGTACACATACTGGAGACGGTATGATGGTGAGTCAATGTATTCACCTGAACCGCCAAACTGTTGGTCGCAGCTCTCCAAGCAAAAATTATAATTTTTTGCGGAACCTTAGCCTTCCAAATAACATCCTATAGTCTTCTTTCCTCATTAACAGCAGCACTGGATATTCCTGTCTTGCCCCTGTTGTCCTTGAGATTTAAAGCCAGTCTGTACGCACTTTTCACAGAGAACATACCACTTTTCTCATAGTGCCAAGCAACTAGATCACCTTCTCCCATAGACTGAATGCGTAAGTTTAGGATCTCTTCGGCATCATGATGAAAGAACGAATGCTAATCAAATTTTCATCCCATCTTCTCGTCCCGCTCATGAATAATTCCGACACCCACTTCAGTCTAGTTTGATGCTTTTTAGCTGTAATTTTAGTCCCGAAATTCTTGGGAGCCAGTTATCTCTCCAAATGTTAACATTTTTACCATCGACCACTCTCCATATGACCCCTTGTTTTAACAGTTCCAGACCATGCATGATTCCTTGCCAATTCACGGATGTGGCTTGCGGGAAAACTGTATCCAAGATGTGACCATTGGGATAATACTTTGCCTTCAAAATCTTAGCACACAACGACTCTGGATACACCAATAAACGTCAGGCCTGTTTAGCTAACAGCGCTTGGTTAAATAACCTTAGGTCACGGAACCCCATGCCTCCCTGTCCTTTTGGTTTTGTTAGTTTGTCCCAAGCTAACCAGTGGGTTTTCCTCCTATCCTCTTCGTCTCCCCACCAAATTTTTTTTATAATCTGAGCTAGCTCCTCACATAACAAGGCTGGAAACTTAAAAAGTTCCATGGAATAAACTGGCAGCGCTTGCAAAACAGCCTTGATTTGAGATTCCTTAATACCAGTAGAAGCATACTTTTCAATCCAATCTGACGCTCTTTTTAAAGTTTTATCTTTGGTCGACTGGAATTTCCCAACCTTCATTCTGCCCTCTGGCACCGGAAGACCAAGATATTTATCATCAAAACCTTCAGCGGTAATATTTAGAATAACCATCGTGGACACCTGATCCTCCATACTGCACTTTTTGCCAAATTTAATGGAGCACTTATCCGGGCTAAGAAGCTGACCAGTTCCTTTCTCATAATCTGACAGAATAGTTTTAATAGTTAAGGCTTGGTCAATGGACCCCTTGAAAAAAAGGAGGCTATCATCTGCAAACAATAAGTGAGATATACCAGGCCCTTGTCTTGTAAGCTTAAACTCTTTAAGAACACAAGCGTCCTTTAACAACAAAGAGAGAGCCTCAGCCACAAATAGAAACAAATAAGGAGAAAAAGGATCCCCTTGCCTGAGTCCACATGATGGGTAAAAAGGTTCCAATAGTTGTCCATTAAACCGCACCGAAAACTTCACACAGGTAACACAAGTCATGATCCAATTAATCCATGTTGGCGCAAAACCAAGAGCCCCAAGCATACTTTTAAGAAATTGCCAGTCCACACGATCGTACGCTTTTGCCAAGTCCAACTTGTAAGCGCAAAACTCTCCACACTTATCTTTCAATGTACTCAGCGAGTGAATACATTCAAAAGCAATAAGCGCGTTATCAGAAATTAACCGGCCAGGAATAAAGGCACTCTGAGTGGGAGAAATCATACCATCCAAGAGAGGTCTCAGCCTATTCACCAGACACTTTGATATGATTTTGTAGATGATGTTGCAGAGGCTGATCGGTCTAAAGTCTTTGATGGACTGGGGATTCTTCACTTTAGGAATAAGAACAATACTGGTGTCATTTATACCATCGGGCATAACACCTGAGATAAAGAATTGTTGGACTGCCCTTACAATATCCTCCTTTATTAATCCCCAATTTCTCTGGAAAAATCTAGCTGGAAAACCATCCGGGCCAGGAGCCTTTAGCGGACCAATTTGGAAAAGGGCATTACTAATCTCTTCCTCCGAAAAAGGTTTACAGAGCTCCACATTCATATCATCATTGACGAGAGGTTTGACAATCGAAATGATACGAGAAGGGTCAACATTAGAATCACAAGTATACAGATTCTGAAAAAATGTATTAGTGATACCTTTGATTTCTTCCATATTCTCCGTAAGAGACCCATCACTCCTCTTAAGTGCAGAAATATTATTTTTCTTTGCTCTCCATGAGGCCTTTCTCTTAAAAAAAACTTGTATTACGATCCTCCAATATCATTTTGTCAATACAGGACCTCTGCTTCCACATGATTTATTTCTTACTAAGGAGCTCGTCCATCTCCAGAAGAGTTTCCTTCCTCTCTAGAACAGCCGCCTTATCACTTCTTTTAAATAGACCATTCAATCTTTTGCGGGCAGCGTGAAGTTTCTTTGGGTGATAACCAATGTGAACCCTGCTCCGCTGCGCCACTCTGATTCTTGTTGCAAGGGTTCTGAAACTTACTTGAGTACATCGTTTGCTATAAAAGAGCTGCCTTCTCCTGCCATTTGTATACCGTTTGCTTGGGATTCAGCCGGGCATGTAATTCTCACTTACTCGTCCACTTACCTATCTGGGGCCTGCACGTACCTGTTTGCCTAGTGCGTCCAGCCTCGCACATGTAAAATGACGACTCTTCTTCCTAGACGATGCATGCTTGAACAAAGCAGATACGCACTTCGCACCATAGTTTCAGATTTCACTGCATGCATATGCATGGGGCCGGTCGATGGTGATGACAAAGACGCCGGCGACCAGCATGCGGTGAAGATGCATGACACTGCAGGTCTGCAACCGGCAAAAACCCTATGCACCAACTCTCTAACTAATTCTCAAAAAGAAAAAACTCTCTAACTACCACGGGGTGAGAGCATGTAAATGTAATCAATAGATTTAGCTTCCTCCTACTTACCCTCCAAAAGTTTGTTTAAATTTATTGTCACACTGAAACTTATTCCGGTAACTTTCTAGGACCTGTTCTACTCGAGATGGTAATGCCATTCATGAACTTGTCAGTCTAGAGCTTCACGTACCGCCTACTGCGTCCAGCCTGAACAGAGCTGATCCACACCATAGTTTCAGTTTCAGATTCAGAGCAAGTGTATCATCGGGTTGCGATGGTCCACTAAGCTCTTGAATTTGGTTCATTCTCCCTGCAGGACTTCTTCCACAGCTCCATATGTTGAAGATCGGACATGTGCCATACTACCGTTACCATGTGTAGCTAACTTAAAAAATAAAATACTACTCCTACATGACATACTCTATTTTGCTATCTTTAAAGAGTAGTAAAGAAATTTGCATACGAAAAACGATGCCGGAAACAATTGCTGTACCAGTACCAATTTAAAAGTGCTCTGTGTTACTGTCTAGACTTCTGTTGCTTCGAACATTTGTACGTACTAAATATTTATCATCAGTTCAGGATTTTTTGAAAAAACAGCACAAACTGTGCATTGTAATTCAATAATAACTGAGGATCTGTGAACAACATGCCAGCATGCTAGCACTCAAATGGATCTCTCGACACTACACACATCTCTCATTCTCTGAACATGTGCACAATGGCACATAGAATTCAGAAAAGCAGGCCAACACTAATGGCCGATCCGGCGATCAACTTCTACCTGATGGCTCATCCAAGCACAGTTACATCAAGAAAGTTTATGCTAGCTTTTACATACATGGCTTATCTAATTACACTCGTTGCGATGCGTTCCACACAGCCACTGGAATTTTGAGTATATTCTTCTCTGGCATCGCCGGCGGAATGAACTTGATCCTTGGTGCCTTCTTTTTTGACAGAGCGTCGACCTTCGCAGCGGCGGCGGCGGAACGAGGAGCAGCGAACCATGGCTGCTTGAGCGCGGCGGCTGCCGTCAATCGCTTGTCTGGGTTGCACGTGAGGAGCCCTTGCAACACCCGGAATCCTTCCTCGGACAGCTTCTCTTCAGGGAACAAATCCCGCAGCCGGCTGTGGTTGTGCCCCGCCGGTAGCAGTCGCAGCGCCTCGGTGGTGTGCGGCAGCGACGTGAACCCTGGCCACGTCCTCTCGTCCGGCACCCCGAGCACTCGGAAGATGCTCCACAGCTGGTATATGTCAACCTTTATCTTGTCGTCGTCGTCGTCATCTTCGCCGTCGCACGCGAACAAGGTCTTGCCGGTGAGCAGTTCGGCAAAGACGCAGCCGATGGACCACGTGTCCACGAGCGCGTCGTAGTCCCGCTTGCCCAGGATCATCTCGGGCGCCATGTAGGGCGCCGTGCGGCCTGGTTGTACGGTGGCTTGTCGGACAAGGAGATGGCCAGCCCGAGGTCGCAGATCTTAACGAGCTCCCTGGTTTCCCCGACGAGGATGTTGCCGGGCTTGATGTCGCGGTGGACGACATGGCGGTTGTGCATCATTTCTGCTCCGGTCAGAAGCTTCCACATGAAGTCGCGCACCGTGGATTCCGGGAGCGGCGGGCCGGCGCGCCTGCCCCGCAATAAAGACTCGAGGCTCGACGCCTCGACGTACTCCATGGCAAGGCCGACGTCGCCTGTGTCCAGGTTGTGCACCAGGCCCTCGAAGCCGACGACGTAAGGATTTCCTTCGCAGGCCTCGAGGAATCGTGCCTCCCGATGAAGATCTTCGACGTCGGGGCCCTCCTCGGTGTCGTCCGGCGAGGAGAGGAACTTGACGGCCAGGTCCTTTTTGGTGACTTTGTGGCGCAACCTGAGGACGACGCCGAAGCCGCCTTGGCCTAGGCAGTTCACCTCCACGTAGTCGTCGGTGCTCCCGATGAAGTTGCGGCTCCTCTTGCAGCGCGTCGGCGATCGCTGATGTTGAGCCGTCGTGGCGTGGACGGCGTCGAGGACGGCAGCAGGTCGCTTGCGGTTGCAGGCGGCCATGGCGCTTGCTCGACGAACGAACTGCTTTGGTTGCTGGAGAGGGCGGCGGGCGGAACTAAGCAAGCAGAGATCGATGATGGCCGGAGAAGGCAGGAGGGTGGAGCTTCCGTGTGGATGGGTGCGCGCGTGGATCCGTAGTATTTACCTACAGGAGCTAGCGAAGGCGCAATGGGATTCGGATTCAAGATGAGACGAACTGGGCACTCCCTACGGCGGAATCCAATCCGAGTTACGGCGGAATCCAATCCGAGTTGCGGTGGAGCTTCGTTGCCTTGCCGCCCGCGTTTTTGCTTGGAACTCGGCTTCGTTTCCCCGCGCGTTTACGCCGGCGGCCACCATTTGCCTTTGATGTCACCCGTGCGTTCGGTTTATTCGGTTTACGTGGTTCGGTTTATATTGTTTTTCGGTTTGTACAGTATTAATACTTTGGTAAATACGGTATGAAAATAAAATATGGTTTGGTTTCGGTATATACCAAACTATTTCGGTATGGTTTTGGTATATACCATAAAAACCAAAGTTAACACGAATTTAAAAATAACGTAATAAAAATTTGCAAATTTATGACTCAAAACACATACTATTTTACACAAATAGTATATGACTATATATATATAAGTATATATGCATGAATTGACTCATCTGTTGATGGTTATGGACGTGCTTAGCATTTCAAAAAGAGAAAAATAAGTATGTTACAAGAAAAAATTATGTGCTTAGTAGTGAATTTGACTCATATACAAGAAAAACGACAACTTGTATGGTTGTTCATCTCAAGAAATATAAATTTATTTTTTACATCAGTTTATTCGGTTAACCGTTCGGTTTTTCGGTATATACCATAAAAACCAAAGTTCAAATCGGTATGAAAAGTTCATACCGTACTGAAACCAGAAACCATAAAAACCATAAAATCGGTTTGATTCGGTTTATTTTCGGTATGGTTTTTCGGTTCGGTTTTCAAATGCACAGAGTGACTTTGATGGAAGTGGATTGTCGTTATGAGCTTTTTGGGCTTTGTTATCATCCTTTTTCTGTGTATAAACACTAAATCATTTCATATGCTGACAACTGTACTAGATCAAAGATCAACACTAAATCATTTCGGTGGGAGATTCCATTTTCAGCCCAACTTGCATCCCCATGTACTAATATCTTCACTATTAACATTCGTTCCATGCATGCATGCATGGTTCCTGTTCTTCGTTTTCCTGACTTGATTCCCCCGTTTTCTCCAACTGCATTTTCTTTCTTGCGCTGCATTCATTACTCGGAGAGCAGCATGAAATGGAGTCGATTGCCTTATGTGTGCAGTGTCAAGGACAAAAAAAGTGGATTAATTAAGCAGCTTCAGCACAAAAACACAAAGTAAGCACAAATAAGAAACAACACATTTCGCAAAAAAAAGAAACAACACACAAAAGTGGATCGCTTGGGGTTTTCTTTTTTTCCTTCTCTGTGCATAGCTTTGGTCTTACATGGCTTTGCTATTTGCCAGCATGTTTTTGTGTGCATGTGTTGGCGTTGGTTGTGTGCATTCTAGTTATGCAGAGGCCGGATGTGTGCTCCTTGAGTTTGTGTCCTCCTAATGCTTCACTTTGAGCTAATAAAATCCACCCTTTGTCGGAAAATAAAAAACAACACACAGTAATATATTCTCTATCAAAGTGTCAACACACATATGTTTGAGATTAGCTCAGCTTACACTTACAGTGGCTACTTTTGCTTCGACCGGTGGTACAAAATGTTACTACCTCCGTCCCTATATAGATGGCCTATAACTTCAGTTAAAAAGTCAACGCTTCCTAAGTTTGACCAAGTATATATAGAGAAATACGAAGATAAACAATTCCAGATCAAATCAATATATCCACCATTAGATATATTTCATAATCTACTTATTCAATACTATAGATGTTGAAATTTTCTTCTATACATTTGACCAAACTTAGAGAGAGACGACTTTTTGACCGATGCCATCTATTTGGGGACAGAGGGAGTACATGTGAATATGCTAACTTAATCACCATATATTTGAAGTATTAGACATGGATGACAAATTGTTTGAACAATCAAGATGTAAAACACAAACATGCCAGCTAGCAATTCGAACCGGATTAAAAGGAAAGAACGGAAAAGAAAAATCCTGATTAAAATTGAATATTTCTTATATCAATACCCTATATTTTTATAATACAAGAACATGTTTTGATACATGAATATATTTATTTCACATACATTAATATTTATTTATATCAAAATTCCACATAATGAGCATTCTTCTTACATATATACCCTAATGTATGGGTTTTTCTTTTTAGTAGATTTTTTGGTATATGTATATTTTATCATTTCACAACACATAATATCCTTTTAAAATGATTAATTTTTTGCCATAAAATACGTGTAAATTTTTATATTTCTATAAAAGAGGAAAATGTGCTTGTTAATGCGTGCTACTCCCTCCGTTCGGAAATACTTGTCATTGAAATGGATGTATCTAGATGTATTTTAGTTTTAGATACATTCATTTTGGTGACAAGTAATTCCGAACGGAGGGAGTAGTTGTCAGCCTATTTATGCTTTTCAGATGGAGCTACAGTATTTAAGCCCTATTACACGCTCCTTGCCGCTATAATGTGCACGTTGTGCAATACTGGATCCGGCCTATTTTTTCGATTGTGTGTCTTTTGTCGATTTTCTTTCCTTTTCCCATTAATTTCATGTTGATTTTTCTTTTTCTCCATCGGTTTTTAGTTGGTTTCCCGCATGTTTCCCCCTTTTAATTGATTTTACAATACATGAATGTCTTCTTAAACCTGGCATTTTCTAAAAAACACATGAATTATTTTAGTAGTTTCCAAAAACAAATATTTGTCTAAATATACAAACAAGTTTTAAAGTACATAAACTTTTTTGGTACATATATGAAGATATAACAAGGGACAACCATGTCTTCAAATATATGAACATTTCTATTTTATTTTTGCAATATATATCCTGAATTTTTTTCTTTATAATAATTTATTTAGTTAAGTAAATACTCCCTCTGTAAACTAATATAAGAGCGTTTAGATCACTAAAGTAGTAATCTAAACGCTCTTATATTAGTTTGCGGAGGGAGTACTATTTTTGGAATAAAAAAGTGGAGATATTCGTGCCAGCCCATGGACGAGCTTCCGCGTGTTATAAGGGCTTTAAGCCATGAGTATGAGCTCTTTGTCGGTTAAGGCGGAAAATAGGGACACCCTATTTTTAAGATCTTCGACTAATCACCCACATTCTTTTTTTAAACACAGCCCCAAGTATTAATTAATTATAAGTTTATTACAATAATTCATGATAGAATACGCCGCACAAGGTGGAACCGAATTAAGAACACCATCCAATCTATTACTGCAACTAAACTTTGCAATCTCATGCACTACGGAATTACCTAACGGTCGGAAGAGCCCGGTAGAAAGCGTCACTTGTTGCCTTAGAGGGCAAGGAGGTGCGGATTTATTTTTCAAGAATACTTCAGGTACCGGTTATGACCCCGACCTTCTTTCAGAAACAACGCGCTCAGTTCGACCTCGACCTAGAAGCAGTCGAGCTCAAGGATCAGCCTAGGGGTGCCTCATGAGACCGGAAGTCGGATCACCAGCCAGGCCCGAGGCACCTGAGGCATTATGTCGCCCCGACTATCGGCCCAACATGTGGGCCCTCAACAAGGAAGGATCTTGAAGACTTGTCGTTCAAGATGAAGAAGCCGAATCCGAGGAGGACTCCTCCACCGCCTAAGCCGACTAGGGATCTTGTAAACCTTAGACCCAAACACAATCTCCTCTGCCTTCGCTTCCAACGCGTGCATCATGAGAGCTTTCTGGCTCGAAAACCATGGGCATATCTCTCTGCAGTTTACCAGCAAGAGCTCATCGTCGGCGCAGCACTTTTCCATCGCACTCTTCCATCCCTAACTCGCCAACATAATTGATTGAACCAAAAAATCATTACTGAGGGGGGTGTTCAAACTAACTAATTAGTTCACAATTTGCGAAATCATTATTCCAATTCGCTCGATCCAATGGCCCTATCAACAAATCATATGCATATTCACTAGATTTTACAGGAATATTTACCGAGGGATGAACTAGGGTTTTCTAGTGTGAGGATTTGATACTTACCGGATGACCAAGGGCCTCGTGCTCCTCGATTTGATGGGCCAAAGTGTGATGCCATGCAGCATGTACCTCCGTCATCGAGCTCTCCTCGGGAAGACAGATGAAGTGGGTGGCGAGGGAACGACGGCGGCTGCGTGCGCACTGGAAGGGGGGGCTATGTGGTGGCGGTGGCTAATTGGGGGTCGGGTGTACGCGCCGGGTTATTTTAGGCGAGAGACGATGATAGCCCAGAACTAGGTCCCACTCGCCAGAAACTGCCTCGTCCCAAGTGCCATAAGCGGCCGCGGCCCACTGTCATAAGAGCCCCGGTCCCACTCTTCAGTAAATGCGTCAGGTAACTGTCAACTGCTTTGACCAGACGTCAAGGCTCCATTTGAGCAATTGTGAGAAATAGCCGAGTGAAGGAGGGGAAAAGTGAGGAATGTTTGTTGCCATGGGCAAATCTGAGCAGAACTAAGGAACCGAGGGCACGAAAATAGAAATCCCTTGTTTAAACTTATGCTTTGTTTATTTGGACCGAAACAACCAATCGAGTAGAAACTTTGCTTGTGCAAGAGTAAGGTTTTTTAGAATGATTATCCAAAGGCTACTCATTGGTGTTGATTGTTCACCTTTTCGTTCTTGGATTTGCTTCGCTAGTTATCTCCTCCTCCAATTCATGAAGATAGAGCAATCATATGTATCATTGTGCCACCTCAAAATATCTTGTATTGTGAACACCAATACAATGTTGTGTCGCTGCTGGATGTAGTTCCATGCCATCCTTCCCCACTCTTAGCTTCAGTTTCTAAGCGGAGGGGACCAAGAGATGATATTATTGTGATTTATGAGAGCAACGATACTGTATTTCGCAACTTAGATAGAGTAGAGATTGTCTTGTCTCACTAATTCAGAATATTATTGGTCAGTATTATGTGCATAGAGGAATGTGAAAACAATAATTAAAGACTGATTTCAAGAGGATTGTTGGAACATCAATCAATTTTTTTTTACTTTATCAAAATGTATGTTGTTAAAATCTAACAGAACGGTGCAAAAAAAAAGTGCAACACAAATCGAAGAACATAGATAAAATACTTTGGCTCGTCTCATAAAGTAAAATTAAAATACTGCCACTCATCACTCAGTTAGGTTAGTTATACAGCAGGAGCTGAATATGATGAAGGCGCAAATCTTTCCCTCATGTCATTAAATAAAATACGTTAAGTAGCCATGCTTTTACCCACCACTTTTTTTCGGCACTCAAATCTATTAACCAGCTAGTAACACAAACAACGTTGAAATATAAATTATTATATTGAAGTCATTGGGGCCTATCGCCTTCACCCTCCTCTCGAATGGGTCGATGGTGCGCCGTCACATATCGCTCTATCGCCGGAGCCAGTCTGCCATTGTTGATCGCGGATGGGAAGTCATCGAGGACACGATCTCGCCAGACCAACGCCCTAACCAAGAAACCGTCGCACTGGAAGAGCCGCAACCAAACCTCTTATTTCTTACGGGCCTCACACCAGCACCGAAAGCTGCATCGACGTGAAGGAAACGAAGCCAGAGGATCAAACTGCAAAGGGAATCAGCTACCATGTCAGAATGACCGAGGAGAAAATACGCCCTCGAGCTATTGACGCCGCCGCAAATGGCACCGTTGAGTTGGGGATACTTGAGTGAACCTTATTCATCAAACTGGCGCCACCACCACCATCAGCGAGGTGCCACCAAAGGGGGCTTTATTGAGCACCGCTACCATCACCACCGAAGGGCAAAAATGACGCACAACAAAAACCAACCTAAGAGCCTCAAATCAGGGAAAGCTGCAACTTCATGCAATAGATATGGACCTCTCTGCACTCCCACATCAACAAAGCCCGTGGAGGAATCACGAACTATTGGCGGAGGAGAGGTGGTGGCACGTCCATGAGTCGCCTCTCCTAAGGTTTGGAGGGGAACGGTTGGGGAAAATGATGCCTTCTTCCGTGCCACTTCGATATTTGTAGTTTTTATCTTGGAACTTACTTTCCTGATGATTGTGTTCTGAACTGCTGATCATTCGTGCACCAATGAGACTAGGGCTTCACGCAGACACACATGGGCAGCCATACTGGCTCTATCTACGAACATGACTGAACTGAAAGGAACTAAGTTCTTGAATTTCATTCTCTCTGCAAGTCATCTTCTACAGTTTGATGTGTCGAAGATCCGACAAGTACCATACTACCATGTGTAGCTAACTTAAAAGAAAATACATGACATACTTCCTTTTCCTATATATACTCCCCTTGTTCGAATATAAGTGGTGTGGTTTAGTTCAAATATTGAAATAACCATGCTACTTACTCCCTCTGTTCCTAAATATTTGTCTTTTTAGAGATTTCAAATGGACACCACATATGGATGTATATAGACATATTTTAGGGTGTAGATTCACTCATTTTGCTCCGTATGTAGTCACTTGCTGAAATCTCTAGAAAGACAAATACTCCCTCCGTTCGGAATTACTTGTCA
Source organism: Aegilops speltoides (assembly GCA_021437245.1). Lineage (NCBI taxonomy): Eukaryota > Viridiplantae > Streptophyta > Magnoliopsida > Poales > Poaceae > Aegilops > Aegilops speltoides. The sequence goes on from JAHHZJ010002101.1 coordinate 27,911, forward strand.
AAAAATAGATGTATCTATAACTAAAATATATCTAGATACATTCATTTCTTGGACGAGTAATTCCGAACGGAGGGAGTATTTAGGAACGGAGGGAGTATTACCGAACGGAGGTAGTATTTCACAGTTTAGAAATTTGCATACGAAAAAGATGGTGGAAACACATACACAGAAGTACATGAACAAGTCCAATTGCTGTACTTGTACCATTATTAAATTTATAAGTACTCATGAAATCTGCACCAGCTAGCAGGACATTTTAACCATCAACTCCAGATTTCTGTTGCTTAGAACACATGTACTACATTTTTATCAACAATTCAGGATTTTGGAAAAAAAAGAACGCACAGACTGAGCATAACTCAATAACAACTGAGCATCTGTAAACAACAGCACTCAATGGATCTCTCCTCCGGACAGCGTCTCTTGAGGGAACAGATCGCTCAATTTACACATCTCTGATTCTCTGAACGTGTGCATAATGGCACAGTACAATTCAGAAAAGCAGGCCAACACTAATGGGCGATCCGGCAATCAAGTTCTACTTGATGGCTCATCCACTTCCAAGCACAGTTACATCACGAGAGTTTATCCTAGCATTTACATAGATGGCTCATCCAAGAACAGCTAAATCTGGAGTGTTTAACTAGACTCGTTGAGCTGCGTTCCACACGGCGAGTGGAATTTTGAGTAGATTCTTCTGTGGCATGGCCGGCGGGATGAACTTGATTCTTGGTGCCTTCTTTTTGGGGAGCGACAAAGCGTCGACCTTTGGAGCGGCGGCGGCTGGACGAGGAGCAGCAAACCATCGGTGCTTGAGCGCCGCGGCCGCCGTCAGTCGCTTGTAGGGATTGCACGTGAGTAGTCCTTGCAACACCTGGAATCCATGCTCGGACAGCTTCTCTTCAGGGAACAGATCGCGCAGCTTGTTGTGCTTGTGCCCCCGCGGTAGCAGCTTCAGCGTCTTTTCGGTGAGCGGCAGCGACGTGAACCCCGGCCACGTCCTGTCGTCCGGCGTCCCGAGCAAGCGGAAGATGCTCCAGAGCTGGATGATCTCATTGTCTTTGGCGTCGTCATCATCATCGCCGAGGAACAGCGTCTTACCGATGAGCATCTCGGCCATGACGCAGCCGATAGACCACGTGTCCACGAGCGCGTCGTAGTCCCGCTTCCCCAGGAGCACCTCAGGCGCCACGTAGAACGGCGTGCCGGCCTGGTTGTACGGCGGCAGCTCGGACATGGAGATCGCCAGCCCAAAGTCGCAGATTTTGACGAGTTCGCCGTCTTGGCCGACGAGGATGTTGCCGGGCTTGATGTCGCGGTGGACGACGTGGCGGTCGTGCATCGTCCTGGCACCCGTGAGGAGCTTCCACATGATGGCGCGCACGGCGGACTCCGGGAGCGGCTGGCCGCTGCGCCTGTTCCGCAGGAACTTGTGGAGGCTCGGCGCGCCGACGTACTCCATGACAAGGCCGAAGGCGCCGTTGTCGGGGTCGCGCACCAAGCCCTCGAAGCCGACGACGTACGGGTTCCCATCGCAGGCCTCGAGGAATCGGGCCTCCCGCAGAAGCTCAGCGGCGTTGGGGGGCTGCTGCGACCCTTCCGGCCAGTAGAGGTACTTGATGGCGACGATCTTGCGGGTGTCGCGGTGGCGCGCCAGGAGGACGCAGCCGAAGCCGCCCTCGCCGAGGCGGGTCTCCTCCTCGTACTCCGCGGTGCTCCTGATTCTGGTGCGGCTCCTCTTGCAGCAAGCCGGCGATTGTTGAGGCGCCGTCGTGGTGGCGTGGCCGGCGTCGAGGACTGCGGCAGGCCGCTTGCGGGCGGCCATCGCACTAGCCCGACGGACGAACAGCTTCGGTTGCTGGAGAGGGGGATGCGCGCGCGGTGGGGGCGAGGGCGATGGGAGCAGGGGATCGATGGAGCAGGGGAGGGGAGGTGGGTGGCGAGTGTAAGACAATAAGTTTTGGGAAACCAGCACAACCCTTTAGGGGTGGCTTATTTCATATATATAAATGGATGTGTTACAATACATAGTCTAACAACCTCCCTCAATCTTAGCCACTTTCTAGAGAACTGAGAAGGGTAAGATTGCGCCTACAAGCCTCAAACTGTGGCAGAGGTAAAGGCTTAGTGAAGATGTCTGCAAGTTGATCCTTAGATGAGATAAACTTGATCTGGAGTTGCTTCTGCGACACACGCGTTCCGTATAAAGTGATAGTCAACTTCAATGTGTTTCGCTCGGGCATGAAATACGGATTTGCAGAAAGGTATGTAGCACCGATGTTATCACACCAAAGGATAGGAGGCTGCGGTTGAGACAAACCCAACTCTCAAGCAAAGATCGCACCAGATAATCTCTGCAGAGCATTAGCCACAGCCTTGTACTCAGCTTCAAGATCGCTACGTGACACAAGAGCTCTGTTTCCAAGCACTCCAAAGCGATCAAATTAGAGCCAAAGAATACTGCATAAACCCCGTGGATCGCTTTGTCATCCGGCTACCAGCCCAATCTGCATCGAGAAGGCCAAACGACCGAGAGGAAGTCGGCCGAATATGCATCCCAAATGTCGTGGTGAATGAACATAACGAAGAATGCGCTTAACAAGAGCCCAATGAGTATCTCTCGGGAGCTCAAGATACCGACAAACCCTGATAATAAACATAAGAGATATCTGGTCTCGTGATCGCAAAGCATCAAGCCCACCAACAATGCTCTCAGACTGTGGCATCCGCAGGAGACAAAAGCTCACCATCAACAGTTGTGATCTTGTCGGTAGACGACATGGGTGTGGTAGTCGGTTTGCACTTCAGCATATCAGCTCGCTGCAACAAATCCAAGGAGTACTTCTTCTGCGAAGGACAAGACCATCAGCACGAGAAGTGACCTCAACTCCAAGAAAGTAGTGAAGCTTCCCAAGATCTTTGACCGCAAAATCAGCACCAAGAGAGCAGATAAGAGCATCAAGAAGATATCGAGAAGAGCTGACAAGGATAATATCATCGACATATACCAAAAGATACATAGTGACTTCGCTTCAGAGAAGAAATAATGAAGAGTCAGCAGTGGACGGCACAAACCCATGAGCGCGAAGGGCAGAGGCAAGGCGGGCATGCCAGGCACGAGGAGCTTGCTTCAAACCATATAGTGCTTTGGTGAGACGACAGACATAGTCAGGATGATCAGGATCAGAAAAACCATGCGGCTGTTTCATATAAACCTCTTCCTCCAAGAATCCATGGAGAAAAGCATTCTACACATCAAGTTGACGAAGTGACCAACCACGAGAAACAGCAATAGAAAGAAGAAGCCGAATAGTGGTAGGCTCGACGACGGGACTGAACGTGTCCTCATAATCAAGACCATGGCACTGCCGAAAACCTCGAGCAACAAGCCGCGCTTTGTAACGCTCAATAGATCCATCCGAATGCTTCTTCACTTTGAATACCCATTTTGAGTCAATGACATTTACCCGTGGTGGTGGAGGAACGAGAGTCCATGTCTTGTTACGAAGGAGAGCATGAAACTCCTGCTCCATAGCCTCTCGCCAATGAGGAATGTGCATGGCAGCCTGATATGAGCGAGGCTCAGAAGACGGATCCGCAACAGCAGCAGCCAACCAAGCAATAGTACCATCCTTACGTTCCTTGGGTTTGAAAATGCCACTGCGACTTCGTGTATGTGGTCGGGACACAGGAGCCACCGAGGTCGACTGAGCAGCAGGCAAAGGGCTGGAGGACGGCGACGTAGACGAGTCAGCCGGTGACGAGGAGCCAGACGCGGTGGCCTCGGGCGCGGTTGGCGTAGCAGGCCGGCCCACAGGCGAAGCCAGCGGGACAGACGGAGCTGCTGGCGATGCCGGCGTCACGGACCGAGTCGAGGGCGAGCCCGGCATAGTGGGCCGAGGCACTGGCGAGGCCGGTGTTACGGGCCGAGCCGCGGGCGAAGGCGGCGTGACGGGACGAGCCGTAGATGACTCTGGCATAGAGGGCCGAGCCGCTGGAGACTCGGCGGCCGCTGGCGTAGCAGGCCGAGCAGTAGAGAGGCGCGGCGCGACGGTGAAAGAACATGCGGTGCCCCCATGTTTGGTTTTGGTAATTGATGACAGTCTCTATGGACTAATGGTTGCCTTGAGTTATATTTGAAGGGTTTGTCCATAGGCTTTTCTTGGAGTCCATTTGTTGGTTTCAAGGAGAGTTTGTGATGACCACGGTGCTATTAAGGAATTATCCAAAGATTGGTCACGTGAGTGTTGAGCTTATTGCAAGCATGTCTTGAAGAAAAAGATTGTGTGATCATTCATGTCTACCTTCAAGACATCATTCAAATGAAGAGAGTTGGAAAGATTCAACACACAAAGCGCACAAGATGTATCGAGGGATCAAGTGATCCCATGGTATGGTAAGCATTGTCCCTTACGCTTTGTGTGCTAACCCATGGTCTTCGTGAGAGTTCTTTGTGGGGTTAGGTTGCGGTGTGCAAGTTCAAGTGATGCATCACGAAGAGATCAAGTGCTTGAAGCTTGCCGTCCATTGTGGTGACAATGGACTTGTGAAGATGAGCGGAAGAGTGGCTCACTCATAGTGGAGTATGGGGGAGCAATCAACTAGTCTTCATCGAGCCAACGCAGTCAAGAAAGGTGGTCCATCTTAAGGAGGAGTAGATCGTCATCATCTAGCTCAAGTGGACTTTGTGCAAGGCAAAGGTTTGCCCTTGATAGGTTTTCTATTTTACCGGTCTCATGGTAGTTGTGGGAGACCGGGTTATAGGATCGATTGCCGTACTATCAAGGGGGCTCTCGATGAGTTGCTTGATCGTATCGTTCAGAGAGAGCTCAAACCATTGCATCCTTGCATCATCTTTATTGGTTCTTGTTTGGTTCTTCTCCTTGTGAGATTTGGAGCTTTTGGTCATTTTCATGACAAGCTCGAGTTCATCGAAAACGGAGTTTACATGCATCTTCTATGATGGAGGCTCTGCCGGTTCTTCTCTGTTGGAGGTTTCTCTCCTCTTTTGTTAGGCATACCTCCCCTGCCTCTTCTTAATATCAAGGGGGGCTGTTTTGATGCTTCTCGTCTTCCTCTATCCAACAAGCTTGAGTTTGCTCAATTCGGAGCTCATTTGCAGAAGTTATGGCAGTTCTGGTTTTAGTGTTTCCCTCTGTTGTCTTCTCTCGCAAAATGAAGGACTCCTAGTGTTGTTGATTTGGGGCATGCGGTAGTCTCGCTCTCCGGAGCGGTAGTACCGCAGAGCCTCTTGATGTAGTACCGCCTGTGGGAGCGGTAGTACTGCGGTAACCTCCGCCAGCGCCTTGCTCGAAGCGGTAGTAGGGCGGATGTAATTTTACATCCGCGCCTCACGCTGTAGCACCGTGGGCTCGCCAGCTTAGCAAGATGAGCGAAGTAGGGCGGATGTAATTTTTACATCCGCGCCTCACGCTGTAGTACCGCTCTTCGTGTGCGGTAGTACCGTGCGGAGTTTTATGCAGTCCTCCTCGTGAAGTAGGTACGAAGTAATTTTTACGTCCGTGCCTTCTCGCGCTTAGTGTTACTCGCCTTACGGTAGTACCGTGAGGGGCGCGGTAGTACCACTCGTTGCCTGTGCAACAGGCCTTCATCTCGCCGAGCTGCACATGCGGTAGTACCGCAACCTGCAGCGGTAGTACATGCCAATCATGTAGTACCGCAGCTCCTCATGGTAGTACCGCGCCGTGCGGGCTGAGTGAGGGGATAACGGTTCGATTTTCTACCCACCTATAAAAGGGGGTCTTCTTCCCCATTGGGACTTGATCCTTTGAGCTCGTGTTCTTCCCCCATTGTTGACCTTCTTCGAGCTTGCTAACTCTCAATCCCTCCATGGATTCTTGCTAGTTTTTGAGGGAAAAGAGAGAGAGGAGATCTAGATCCACATTTCCACCAATCACTTTCTCCTCTATGTGAGGGGAACCCCTTGGATCTAGTTCTTGGAGTTCTTGGTGTTCTCCTTCTTGTTCTTCCTCTCATTTTCCTCCCTCGCATTAGTTGCTTCGGTGGGATTTGAGAGAGAAGGACTTGGGCACTCCGTGTGCCCTTGCCATTGCATTTGGTGCATCGGTTTGGGTTCTCCACGTGATACGTGGAAGTTACAAGTTGAGAAGCTTATTACTCTTGGGTGCTTGGTGCCCTTGAGCTTGTTCACCTTGGGTGCTTGGGCGCCCTAGTCGGTTGGTGGTGTTCGAGCTCAATCATTGTGGTGTAAAGCTCCGGCAAGCGCCGGGTCTCCAATTAGGTTGTGGAGATCGCCTGAGCATTTTGACGGTACCGTGACCGCCCCAAGGGTTGCCAAAGTGTACTGGTTCGGTGACCGCCCCAAGGGTCGCCATTTGTACGGGTTCGGTGACCGCCCTCAAGGGTCCCTTAGTGGAATCACGGCATCTTGCATTGTGCGAGGGCGTGAGGAGATTACGGTGGCCCTAGTGGCTTCTTGGGGAGCATTGTGCCTCCACACCACTCCAAACGGAGATTAGCATCCGCAAGGGTGTGAACTTCGGGATACATCATCGTCTCCTCGTGCCTCGGTTATCTCTTACCCGAGCCCTTTACTTATGCACTTTACTTTGTGATAGCCATATGTCATATATCTTGCTATCACATTGTTGCTTATCTTGCTTAGCATAAGTTGTTGGTGCACATAGGTGAGCCTAGTTGTTGTAGGTTTTGTGCTTGACAAATTAACTGCTAGGTTTATTCCGCATTTGTTCGAGCCTCTACCGTAATTATTTTAAAACGCCTATTCACCCCCCTCTAGGCGACATCCACGATCTTTCAGACGGGCTCTTCGGGCGACCATGCATGGGCACGCAAATCGATGCCATGCAACATAGGGCGATCGACGTGCCCATCAGAAGGCGGCGGTGATGATGGTGAATCCTCCAACAGCTCCAAACGAGCTCCACGTCCGGTTCCTGCACCATGGTTAGGTAACAGCAAAGGAGAGTATGCAACATCATCAAATTGGTCAGAAGCAACAGAGGATGAATGCAGAGATGGTGGTTCGGCAGTGGACACAGGAAGTTTGGCAAAGGGAAAAACATGCTCATCAAACACGACGTCCCGAGATATATAGACACGATTTGTGGGAACATGAAGACATTTGTAACCTTTATGAAGAGAGCTATAGCCAAGAAAAACACACTTCTTGGAATGGAACTCAAGCTTGCACTTATTATATGGACGAAGGTGCGGCCAGCAAGCACACCCAAAGACCTTGAAAAAGGTATAATCAGGTTGTTCATTAAGGAGAACCTTAATGGGAGTCTTCATGTTTAAAACACGAGTGGGAGTACGGTTTATGAGAAAGCATGCAGTGGTGAAAGCATCACTCCAAAACCGAAACGAAACAGATGCATGGGCCAAAAGAGTAAGACCAGCTTCAACAATGTGACGATGCTTACGTTCTACTGAACCATTATGCTGATGTGTATGTGGACATGCTAAACGATGAGCTATCCCAAGCGACCGAAAGAAGGAGTTGAGGTTGCGATTCCGCCCCCCAGTCCGACTGGACATGAACAATTTTGTGCTTGAGAAGACGTTCAACATGTTTTTGAAACTGAACAAAAATATCAAACACATCAGATTTGCATTTAATAAGATAAAGCCAGGTAAAGCGACTATAAGCATCAACGAAACTGATATAGTAATTATGACCACCGATGTAAGTCCGAGCGGGACCCCATACATCTGAAAACACAAGTTCTAAAGGATGTTTCACCTCACGACTGGACTCCGAAAAAGGAAGTTGATGACTCTTCCCCTGCTGACAAGCATCACACACTGCTACATCTTTATTACTAGACAGACTAGGAAGCTCATGACGACGCAAAATATGACGAACAATAGGTGTGGCTGGGTGACCAAGACGAGCATGCCACTGTGATGGAGAGACCCGAACTCCACTGAAAACGCGGGCGACGCCAGGATGCTCCAGACGGTAGAGGTCCTGGCACAACCGCCCACTAAGAAGAATGTCCCTCGTGCCCCGATCCTTAATAAAAAGATCAAAAGGGTGAAATTCTCAAAGCACATTGTTATCACGTGTGAGTTTAGGAACTGAAAGAAGATTACGTGTCACAGATGGAACTCGAAGAACATTGCGAAGCTGAAGACTCCTATTGGCATGTCTAGTGAGAAGAGATGCTTGACCAATATGAGAGATGTGCATACCTGCTCCATTGGCGGTGTGGATCTTGTCGGAGCCATGATAGGGTTCACGAGTGTGAAGCTTCCCCATCTCACTGGTCAGATGCTCTGTCGCCCCAGAGTCCATGTACCAGTGTGGATCGATGGAGTAGGACTGAGTGTGTCCCTGTTGCTTCTGCGGCGCCGGACGATCAGCCATGGCGACCTGACGGCCATTGTTGCGTGTATCTTTGCCATCATTGCCAAGACCAAGGAAACTTCGCTGGAAGCGCTTGTGACACTTGGAGGCCCAGTGCCCATCGTGGCCACAAAGCTGACACACACGTGGACCACCAGCCCCCGGTAATGTCGCAGTAGGAGGGGGGCCGAGGCGGGCGGTGGTGGCAGCCCCAAAGGAGCCCTGGATGATGAAGAAGAGCGGGCACCCTTGGTGGCGGCGTTGGCTGAGAGGGAGCCATTGCCCCTGGAGCGGCATGTCTCAACCCGTTGCTCGGTGAGAAGGAGGCGGGAGAAAACCTCGTGTGCCAGCATGGGTGTGGAGTTGCCCCGCTCGTTGATGATCTCGACTAAGGCATCATACTCCTCATCAAGACCATTGACAATAAACGAGTTGAACTCGGAGTCGGTGAGGGGTTGTCCAATGGAGGCCAACGTGTCGGCGAGGCCCTTGACCTTGTTGTAGAACTCAGTGGCAGTGGAGTCAAGCTTCTGACACTCGCTAAGCTGACGACGGAGTGCGGAGACACGGGCCTGAGACTGCGCCGCGAAGGTGCGCTCAAGGATGGTCCAAGCCTCATGAGATGTCTACGCGAAAACAACAAGCCCGGCGACAGCCGGCGAGAGCGACCCCTGGATGGAGGAGAGGTTCGCCTGGTCCTGCCCCGTCCAGACGCGATGGGCCGGATTGTAGATCGGACCGTGCACGCTGTCCACCAGTGCGGGGGGCAGGGAAGAGATCCGTCGACATAGCCGAGCAGATAGTGGCTCCCCAAGAGCGGAAGAACCTGCGCACGCCAGAAGATGTAGTTGTCGGCAGAGAGCTTGATGGTGATGAGATGACCGAAGTGAAACGGCGACGGTGATGACGGTCCCATCGAGGAGGCTGCCTGGGGTGCAGGCACCATGGAGGCAGCCGGGGGCACCGAAGTCGGTGCACGGTTAGGCAGCACCGCGGCCGCGCCGGACGCCGTAAATCCCGCCAGCGGGGCGGTGTCGGGCGCTGCCGGCAGAAGCGACAGGGCAACGCCTGCGGGATCGGCGGTGGACGGTGGCGCCGCAGATGTGAACATGAGGTCGTCGCGCCGAGGGCGCCGGCGGTGTCGAGTAGACGGAGCCGATGTTCGGAGTCTGGCGGGCCGGGACGGCGACGGCATCCAGCGGGAGGTTCAGCAGGGCCGCAAGGGAGGCCGGGAGGAGTCCCGCGGCGGTGGAACCAGTCGTGGCGGCGCTCGACATGGCGGCGGCGAGATCGGTGGCGTGGCGGCGGCGGCGGCGGTGCGGGTATTAGGGTTTTGTGCGGAAGCGATCGTAACCTAGCGTGATACCATGTAAGACAATAAGTTTTGGGGGAACCAGCTGTAACGCCCCGAGACCGACGCTCCAGAAGACTTCCATATATTCCGGGTTTCGCCGTGTGTTTCATTTGTGCCTGCCCTTTTTATTTTTGCATTGCATCATGTCATCATGCCATCATCTCATAAATCTTTTGCAACTCAACTAAATAAATGGCATGGATCTTTGATCCATTTAAATCGAGGGAATTCACATGGTGATTCTCTTTAAAACATATCCTCTCGATATTTAGAGAGCTATAGTAAATATTCCAATTATTTGGATTTACCGCAAACACACTTACAAAATATCCTAATGCCTTTGTGGTTTTAATTCTTGATCTCCAACTTTGCCATTTATTCTTTCATCATCTTCCGGAGCTCCACCAAAAATCCCAACATTTTTGGAAACCTCTAATTCCTAGTCCTTGCTCAAACCTTTTGAATTAAATTCAAATGGCTTTGAATTTAATTCCTGCAATCTTGCCACTCCTATTTTTCATGGACCATGCACATTTTTTTACGAGTCCGTGGAAATTATCCCGGTGCCCAACTCTTTCTCTAACCTTTCTTTTCTTCCCTTTTTCTTTCTCTTTATTTTCTGTTTTGAAAAGAGAGAGAGAGAGAGAGAGAAGGAGCCGAGCAGCCTGGGCCTCCCAACCTCCCGCGCCAGCCCAATTAGGCCCAACCTCCCCAAGAGCCCATCCGCCCCGCCGACCCAACCCTAGCCTCCCCGCCCGATCCCCATCTCCTCCCGAAGGCTGTTTTTCCTCCTCGCCGACCCTCTCTCCTCGATCCCCACGCCGCCCCTCTCCTCCCTCGCTCCGCTTAACGCCATGGCCATCGGCCTCCTCGAGCACCGGCCGCCCCCGCGCCCAACCTCCTCATCGACGTCGACCCCGCCACCGAGCACCGCCTCTCTGTGCGGCTCCTTCCCCGCGGCCTCAAGCCCCTCGCCGGAGCTGCACCCAAGTCCGCCGCCGCATGAAGCCACCAGGCGCCTCGTCCCCTGCCTGGCCCGCTCGTTCTATGCACGCAGGAGGTGCAACGCCAGCGCCTCGTCTGCCTCCCCTGCTTCTGCCTCGTCCCCGCCGCCGGCAAGCAGCAGCAGCAACCAGGCCGTCCCGCCTCCTCTTCCCCGACGTTGCTGCCTCGCAGGAGCATCCCGAGCCGGAGCTCGTCCGCAAGCAGATCGAGACGCCTTCTCCCGCTCGTCATCGACCTCGCCCTGCCTCTGTCGTTTTACCAGATGCCGTCCCTGCTGCTGCTAGACCACCTCGGTGCCACCAGGGAGTGCCATGGCCTCCACCAAGACCCTGGGAATCATCGAAACGCCAAGTACCACTCATGTCGGCAAGACTCGCAAGTCGGACCCCGAACGATCGACATCTCCTGGACCGTGTACAACTACCGTCGCCCCGAAGACATTGGAGTCATCAAGTACCTCTCCGAAGAAAAGTGTACCACTACCATCGCCATGTACCACTACTTCCACTACCGTCGTCATGTACCACTACTTCCCTCGACGACCCGCGAACGTCTACTTCCCCTACTCCGCATCGAACTCGATCCGCCTCGAAAATGCACACTTCGAAGGTATAACCGCCGAGACGACCTTTCGAGAATGAATGTGTGTTGTATGAGATGCACCGTTTGCACCGTGTCCGAATTGTCACTCGTTTCCATGACACTAACCCGTGGGAACCCGGTAGTCGGGAGCACCCCACCATCTCTAGCATGTTGCGCACATCCGCACGCCTCCTTTTGCACCGGTATCTCCATGAGCTACCGGAACCGATATGTTGCCGTGGCATCATTTTCGGATTCGTCGCCGTGACACCCTTTCTTTCCGCCACGGTGACAAATGCTTCATAACATGCTTATGTCAACATTTTCATAAAAATTGCATATAACTTGCATATGTCATCCGCATCATGATAACAACAATTAAAATGTTTAAAATTGTTGCTTGCTTTAAATTGCTAAAAGACATGTGGGGATTTACCGGAATTGTTGTTTGTTGTTCCGGCCTCATTTAAACTTGCCTAAATAGTTAGTTTATTTATGCTTCACCTCTTGCCATGTTAACCAACATTTAATCTTGTCTTGTTCATAGCCGAGAGAGAAACTAAATAATTGATGTGGTGTTCCGTCAATATGCAACTCGTTGCATATTCAGCTCCACTTAAATTGTAGTGTTGTTTGTTTCACCTTGCCATGTCATGCCTCATTAAACCGGACATGCATCATACTTGTTTGTGCATCATGATTTGTTTATGCTAGTGTGTTTACCATGTTGTTTGTTTCTTTCCGGTTTGCTTCTCTCGTTAGCTTCGGTTTCATTCCGGAGTTGTGAGGATTCGTTCGTCTACGACCGTTTGTCTTCTTCTTGGACTCGTTCTTCTTCCTTGCGGGATCTCAGGCAAGATGATCATACCCTCGAAATCACTACTATCTTTGCTATGCTAGTTTGCTCGCTCTTTTGCTATGCCAATGCTACGATGCCTACCATTTGCTTGTCAGCCTCCCAAATTGCCATGTCAAACCTCTAACCCACCATGTCCTAGCAAACCGTTGATGGCTATGTTACCGCTTTGCTCAGCCCCTCTTATAGCGTTGTTAGTTGCGGTGAAGATTGAAGTTTGTTCCTTGTTGGAACATGGAGATGTTGTTCCTTGTTGGAACATGTTTACTTGTTGGGATATCACAATATATCTTATTTAATTAATGCATCTATATACTTGGTAAAGGGTGGAAGGCTCGGCCTTATGCCTGGTGTTTTGTTCCACTCTTGCCGCCCTAGTTTCCGTCATATCGGTGTTATGTTCCCGGATTTTGCGTTCCTTACGCGGTTGGGCTATAATGGGAACCCCTTGATAGTTCGCCTTAAGTAAAGCTCCTCCAGCAATGCCCAACATTGGTTTTACCATTTGCACTAACAACCTACCACCTTCCCTTGGGTTCTGCAGACTCAAGGGTCATCTTTATTCTAACCCCGGGCGGTGCTCCTCGAGTGTTGGTCCGAATCGAGCTACTGCAGGGGCCACCTCGGGGAAACTTGAGGGTTGGTTTTACTCGTAGCTAGTCTCATCTGAGTGTGCCCTGAGAAAGAGATATGTGCAGCTCCTATCGGGATTTGTCGGCACATTCGGGCGGTGTTGCTGGTTTAGTTTTACCCTGTCGAAATGTCTTGATGTACCGGGATACCGAGTTTGATCGGAGTGTCTCGGGTGGAGGTCTATTCCTTCGTTGACCGTGAGAGCTTGTCATGGGCTAAGTTGGGACACCCCTGCAGGGATTTGAACTTTCGAAAGTCGTGCCCGCGATTATGGGCAGATGGGAATTTGTTAATGTCCGGTTGTAGAAAACCTGAAGTTGACCTTAATTAAAATGAATCAGCCGTGTGTGTAACCGTGATGGTCTTTTTCCGGCGGAGTCCGGGAAGTGAACACGGTGTTGGAGTTATGCTTGACGTAGGTTGCTATAGGATCACTTCTTGATCATACTTTTATCGACCGTGCTTTGCCTTCTCTTCTCGCTCTCATTTGCGTATGTTAGTCACCATATATGCTAGTCGCTTGCTGCAGCTCCTCCTCATGCCTTTACCTTACCCATAAGCTTAAATAGTCTTGATCGCGAGGGTGCGAGATTGCTGAGTCCCCGTGGCTCACAGATACTTCCAAAACCAGTTTGCAGGTGCCTATGTTACCGAGCGGGTGACGCAACCAAGCTCAAGGAGGAGCTCGATGAAGATCTTGCCCTTTGTGTTTTTTCGTTCTAGTTGATCAAGAGTGGAGCCCAGGTTAGGGTCGATCGGGACCTTTGTCGATTTGGGGTTCTTCTTTATTTTGGTTCCGTAGTCGGACCTTGATTGTATCTGGATGATGTAATGCTTTATTCAAGTAATTGTGTGAAGTGGCGATTGTAAGCCAACTATGTATCTCTTTCCCTTATGTATTACATGGGGTGTGTGAAGATTACCTCACTTGCGACATTGCTTTCAATGCGGTTATGCCTCTAAGTCGTGCTTCGACACGTGGGAGATATAGCCGCATCGAGGGCGTTACACCAGCACAACCCTCTAGGGGTGGCTTATCTCATATATATAATGGATGTGTTACAATACATAGTCTAACAGCGAGCGGATGGATCGATCGACGAGATTCGGGAGGAAATAGAAGCAGGAGCGACCTCGATTAGAGTCAGATTCAAATTCGAGTCAAAATTACGCCCTAGGCCTAGACCTAGGCGAGGATCCACAGATCGACAATCCGAGTTAGAGTGGCACACACCAGACGCGACCGCGAATTTCGTTGGCTTGCCGCCCGCGTTTTCGAAGCGCCGGTTAGCTGTGCACTGCAGACACGACGCTGTTTGGGATCTGAAGGCTTTTTCCTTTTCTATTTCTTGGCCATTGCGTTTGGGCTTGCGATCTTCTATTCCCAATCGGACAGACCTGCAAGCCGTGCGGTGTAGTTCAATCTGAGAACCATGGGGTGATGGGTGCATTTCCCGATCAGGATCAGGATCAGGGCCCGGGTTGTTGTTATCAGCCTTTTGCACTTGCCCATTGTAATGTAAACAAATTAAAGACCTCTAATCCTTTTTTGTCCCACTATCATGATCAGAGATGAAAATCATGCAAACTCGGAGTCTATTGCAAGAACTAACCCCTTGTTCAGAGGAAACTAGCTTGGGTTCTACAATTTCAAAAGGGGAAAGTAGTGACAACCACTTAGTGGCGGCTAGGGATGCTGTTGGGGAACGTAGTAATTTCAAAAAAATTCCTACGCACACGCAAGATCATGGTGATGATATAGCAACGAGAGGGGAGAGTGTATGTCCACGTACCCTCGTAGACCGTAAGCGGAAGCGTTATGACAACGCGGTTGATGTAGTCATACGTCTTCACGATCCGACCGATCCAAGTACCGAACGTACGGCACCTCCGAGTTCAGCACACGTTCAGCTCGATGACGATCCCCGGGCTCCGATCCAGCAAAACGTCAGGGATGAGTTCCGTCAGCACGACGGCGTGATGACGATGATGATGTTCTATCGGCGCAGGGCTTCGCCTAAACTCCGCGACGATATGACCGAGGTGGAATATGGTGAAGGGTGGCACCGCACACGGCTAAGGAACGATCCGTAGATCAACTTGTGTGTCTATGGGGTGCCCCCTACCCCCGTATATAAAGGAGCAAGGGAGGAGGAGGCCGGCCCTAGGAGGAGGGCGCGCCAAGGGAGTCCTACTCCCACCGGGAGTAGGATTCCTTCTTTCCTAGTCCAATTAGGAGTCCTTCCATGTATTAGGAGTACGAGACAAGGAAGGGGAAGAGAGAAGGGAAGGAAGGAGGGGGTGCGGCCCCTCCCCCTAGTCCAATTCGGACTAGGCCATGGGGGGGGCGCAGCCTGCCCTACGCAGATCCCTCTCTCTTTCCTTGCAGGCCCAATAAGGCCCAATACTTCTCCCGGCGAATTCCCGTAACTCTCCCAGACTCGAAAAATACCGAATCACTCGGAACCTTTCCGAACTCCGAATATAGTCGTCCAATATATCGATCTTTACGTCTCGACCATTTTGAGACTCCTCGTCATGTCCCCGATCTCATCCGGGACTCGAACTCCTTTGATACATCAAAACTCATAAACTCATAATATAAGCATCATCGAAACCTTAAGCGTGCGGACCCTACGGGTTCGAGAACTATGTAGACATGACCTAGAACTATTCTCGGTCAATAACCAATAGCGGGACCTGGATGCCCATATTGGCTCCTACATATTCTACGAAGATCTTTATCGGTCAAACCGCATAACAACATACGTTGTTCCCTTTGTCATCGGTATGTTACTTGCCCGAGATTCGATCATCGGTATCCAATACCTAGTTTAATCTCGTCACCGGTAAGTCTCTTTACTCGTTCTGTAATGCATCATCCCGTAACCAACTCATTGGTCACATTGCTTGCAAGGCTTATAATGATGTGCATTACCGAGAGGGCCCAGAGATACCTCTCCGACAATCGGAGTGACAAATCCTAATCTCGAATTATGCCAACCCAACATGTACCTTCGAAACACCAGAGAGCACCTTTATAATCACCCGATTACGTTGTGACGTTTGGTAGCACACAAAGTGTTCTTCCGTAAACGGAGTTGCACAATCTCATAGTTACAGAACATGTATAAGTCCCAAGAAAGCAATAGCAACATACTAAACGATCAAGTGCTAAGCTAACGGAACGGGTCAAGTCAATCACATCATTCTCCTAATGATGTGATCCCATTAATCAAATGACAACTCTTTTGTCCATGGCTAGGAAACATAACCATCTCTGATAAACGAGCTAGTCAAGTAGAGGCATACTAGTGACACTATATTTGTCTATGTATTCACACATGTATTATGTTTCCGGTTAATACAATTCTAGCATGAATAATAAACATTTATCATGAAATAAGGAAATAAATAATAACTTTATTATTGCCTCTAGGGCATATTTCCTTCAGTTGCAGCCCGATTACAACTTGATACAAAGAGCGTTCCGGATAGTGAACAGCCAACTGAAGAAGATCTTTATAGAGTAGATGCAGGTCTGTGCGTGACAATACCCCCCCCCCTTGAAGATCAGACTTGTCCTCGAGTCTGGAAAGCAGGAAAAATCTTCTAGATAAAAGCAGAGTCCTTTCACATTGCCTCCTTAGTTGGCACATTAACCCATTGCACCAACCATTGCACTACCACTACTGGTACACTGAAATATCCTTGGCCTTGGAATGAGTTTTTTTTACTAATATCACTTCTGGCTCCACTATGATGTGTCATTGATCATCAACCAAAGACATGCGTGGAGTTGAAATTACTTCGGGGCCAATGTAGCTTAAGTTGACTCGCATGAAAAGAAGGGTGTAGTTTACAACCTTCTGGCAACAACAGTTTGTAAGAGGAGTTTCCAATTTTCTCTAGTCTTCTGAATGGGCAATATAACTTAGAGTGTAGTTTCAAATGTCTGTGAATGCTCAGGAAAGTATGCCTATAAGGTTGAATCTTTAAGTAGACCATTGTACCCACTAGAAATTCTCTAGGAATTCTGTTTTTTTTATCAGCAAACTGCTTCATCCTGGCATACACTTTTAGCAACCTTAAGCAATTGAGTGGCTATTTATCTGTTTTGCACTAAGTTTGTTGAATCTAGTGAAATGAGTTCATGCAGACCAGTTTCGGCTATGAGTGGTGGGAGAAATCTATACAATGCCTAAAAACGTGTCATTTTTAAAGAACCACTCTGCTAGAGATAGCCAGGAGTGCCACTTTTTTGGAATTTGAAAAGCTATTCACCTCAAATATAATTCCAGGCACTGATTGACTCTCTTTGTTCGGCCGTCAGATTGAGGGTGATATGAAGTACTCATATGTAACTTGACTACAAGTATCTTAAACAAGGATTGTCGCAAGAGATTGTGAAGATTCTGTATCTATCAGTCGCTATCACAGCAGGTAATCCATGCAATTTGAGTATGTTGCCTGGAAAGGCCTTTACAACTGAATGTACTGAAATGGGGTGTTTAATAGAGATGAATGAGCATACTTAGTGAATCTATCCACCACCACTACCTTATGTTCAAATAGAAGCGGCCCTTCCACAAAGTCCATGTGAAAGTGCAACTAATCCCCAGGTGGTTTTGGTAATTAATAACAACATATATATCATTGAACTAATCATTTCTTGAGAATATTTCAGAAAGTTCAGTGATATGGGTATGGCAATGACTGATGATGTGGACCCTTCAAAATGCTAAGGAAAACATTGGCAAAAGCTCAAGACTCCATTTTTGGTTTAGTGATCCAAGATCACATTGAGTCCATAGGAAAGCCAATACTATTAAAAGGGATGAGGTTATGATGATGATCTGGTTGCTCTAAAGTGCTTAATGATTTATCTCTCAAACAATCAGCAATCTTTCATTCCAACATAAACTCATAAGTAATCTCGGTCCCACCGATTCCAAACTCACCACACCGAGATGAACCACCTCACCATATAGCCAAAACCCTAGAATCTCGGATTTTCCGATTCCAAACTCGGTCATTCGAAAATGGTGTTGCCAAGCTTCAGAACCTTCAGACTCAAATCGGTGTCACCGAGATGAGAAAGTCGGTCCCACCGAGATTGGCAAACCCTAGACTTTGGAAGAATCGGTCTAACCGAGATTGTATTTTCGGTCCCACGAAAATCCCAACGCTCACAAGATTTGAACTTTCGGTCCCACCGAGTTGTCAACTCGGTCCGACCGAGATTGCTCAAATGTGTGTAACGGTTGGATTTTGTGTGGAGGCTATAAATACCCTCCACCTCCTCTTCATTCGTGGAGAGAGCCATCGAAAGAACTACCACTCCTACCTTACATTTCGAGAAGAAAACTACCTACCCTTGTGTTGAGATCAAGTTGCTCCACTCCCACCATATGAAACTTGATTTCTAGTCTTTCCAAGTTGCTTTCCACTCAATCCTTCCTCCACCACAGCCAAATCGGTGAGGAGAGTTGAGTGTTGGGGAGATTATCATTTGAAGCACAAGAGCAAGGAGTTCATCATCACCAACCCCATCTATTACCTTTTGGAGGGTGGTGCCTCCTAGATTGGTTAGGTGTCGCTTGGGAGCCTCCGTCGTAATGTGGAGTTGAACCAAGGAGTTTGTAAGGGCAAGGAGATCGCCTACTTCGTGAAGATCTACCCCGAGTAAGGCTAGTCCTCCGTGGGCGTAAGCCATGATGGCATAGACAAGGTTGCTTCTTCGTGGACCCTTCGTGGGTGGAGCCCTCCGTGGACTCACGCAGCCGTTACCCTCCGTGGGTTGAAGTCTCCATCAACGTGGATTGACGATAGCACCACCTATCGGAACCACGAGAAAAAATCTCCGTGTCTCCATTGCGTTTGCTCTTCTCCACCTCTCATTTACTATACATGCAACTTACTTTCCGCTGCCATAACTCTAGAATTGCATGTGTAGGGTGATACTTGACTTGGTTATCATTGTGAACTTGCTAAGAAACTACTCAAATCAAAAGGCTAAATTTTAAGTTGTCAAGTAGTCTAATCACCCCCCCTCTAGACATACTTCCGATCCTACAAGTGGTATCAGAGCTTTGGTCTCCATTGGATTGGTTTCCATTGCATTGGACTCCATAAGCTTGGTTTCACAACCTAGGAGAGTATGGCGTCTAGTGAGGGTAATTTTCAGAGAGGTCCTTACTTTGATGGTTCAAACTTTGCTAGTTGGAAGCATAAAATGAAAATGCATATTCTTGGACATAACCCCGCCGCATGGGGCATTATTTGTGTTGGCTTGCAAGGTGAGTTCTTCGAGGAAGGAAAAGTTCGGATCGCTGAAGCTCTGCGGATGAGTTGCGGATGTTCTGAGAACAATGCTCAAGCTTGTGACATTCTCTTCAATGCTTTGTGTCCCGAGGAGTTCAACAAGATCAGCCGTCTTGAGAATGCAAAAGAGATTTGGGATACTTTGGTGAAATGCACGAAGGTACCGAGTCCGTGAAGGAATCAAAGCTAGATGTTCTTCAAGGTCACTTGACAAGTTCAAGATGAAGGAAGGTGAAGGAGTCGCTGAAATGTACTCTAGGCTTGCTCTCATCACCAATGAGATGGCAGGTTTAGGAAGCGAAGAAATGACCGACCGATTCATCATCAAGAAGATCCTCAGAGCTTTGGATGGAAAGTATGACACCGTGTGCACTTTGATCCAAATGATGCCAAACTACAAAGATCTCAAGCCTACGAAGTCATTGGAAGGATTGTTGCTCATGAGATGACACTTAAAGATAAAGAAGAGCTTCACAACAAGTCAAGCGGTGCTTACAAAGCTGCAGTTGAAGCTCCCACATCCTCAAGTGACAAGCTAGTTTCCAATGAAGAGATAAGCCTAATGGTGAAGAACTTCAACAAATTCTACAAGAGTAGAAGCAAGGAAAGAAGCTCAAAGTCTAGATCATATGATGAAAGGAGATCTTCTAGTCGTGATCGAAACTGCTACAATTGTGGAAGACCGGACACTACTCAAATGAGTGTTCGACTCCCCACAAGAGAAGAGAAGAATCTCCAAGAAGAAGAAGCTCAAGAGAAGAGTCGCCAAAAAGAGAAGGAGTAAAGATGATCGTTATGAACGAAGATCCTCTCGGAGAAGCAAGGATTAGGAAAGGAAGGACAAGTCATCAAGGAGCTACACAAGAAGAAAACATCAAGCTCATGTTGGTGAATGGGTTTCGGCTCCGACTCGACAATCACTCCGAAAGAAGCTATCACTCCAACTCCGAATCTGATCAAGATGAAGGTGTTGCGGTCTTGCTCTCGTATCCTCCAACTCCAACTCCTATGACATATTTGATTCACCAAATGAGGGAATTGGAAGATGCTTCATGGCAAAAGGCCCCAAGGTAACACATCCTGAGTTCATTGACTTTGATAGTGATGAGGATGACTTGCTTGGTGAAGATGAGCTTTTACATGATAAATCTAGTGAGCTTAGTAATGATGAACATGCTAGTAGTCTTTATAGTCGAGATGAGTCGAATGACAATGCTATGAAGGAGATTGAGCGTCTAACTAAAGAACTAAACACTCTTAAGTTAGCTCATGAAACAACTCAAGAAGATCATAGAGAGCTCCTAAGATCTCATGAGAAGCTACGCTTCGAGAAGCTCAATCTAGAGCAAGAGCATGAGTTTCTAAAAGCTATCAATGACGATCTTCAAAGAAGAGTTCTTCATATCTTGCCAAACGACTTCTCTTGTCTAATTTCTTGCCACCTATTAAAACTAAGCATGACAAGCATAAGAAAAATTCTTCATCTAGTAGTAACAATAATCATGTTAAATCAAATGTTGTTGCTTCTAATAATTCTCTTGATTCCACTAACAATGTTTCAAGCCAAGTTTCACTTGAGCAAGAAAATAGTCTTTTGAAAGGGATTATAGAGAAAGGTGTCTACAAAAGTCTTGCGGAAGCAAGAGCTTTGAGGAAATTGTTCGCAAACAAGGAAGACACCGGAAGAATCAAGGAATTGGTTTTGAGCGAAAGTTCAACGCCGAGGGTGTTGAATGGGAAGAAGGTCAATATCCCACTCCAAAGTTTGTCTCTCAAGAGAAGAAGTATGATCCTACTTCTTCCAATGAGGAACAAGCTCAAGATGACTTTCCACCACAAGACCACAAGCTAAAAGGCAAGGACAAGCTTCAAGAGGAGATTGATGCATTCATTGAAGCACCCAAGGCCATGGTCAAGTGGGTTCCCAAGGCAACTTCAAGTTCTACTTCAACGAGCTCAACTACTACCCCAAGGATTCCCATCAAGATGATGTGGATTCCGAAGAAGAAGAACTAGAAGGTTCTTGAGGGTGACTCCGCCAATATGCTTCACTCATATTCATTTTGGCAAGGACTTGTGCAATCAACTTCCACATCTTGCACTAGTTCATGGAGTCACAAACCCTCATGTTGGTAAGTCAAGGGACAAGGTAATCATTGCTTTCATGGACATCATCTATTATGAACTTCAATCTATGTCCATGGATATTCTTGTTTGTTCCTTGTGGGACTAACCCATGTAGATATTGAAAGTGCCCGAATCCAAAGGATTGCTCCCAACTCTTGATGATCTTCATCAACATTGAGCATCCACATCTTCAACACCTACATGAAGTCTTCAACGACAACCCAAGGTTAGTTTGACCCTTTAAAAGGGGTTCTCACATCAAGGGGGAGCTTTGCTCTAAAGGAATGAGCTAAAGCATCTCCTAATGATGTGAACACATTAATGCTTTATGGAAAAGTGGTAACCCCACTTGTGCTTAAACGATGAGTATGACCTATGATCAAATGTTCTCATTTGACTCCTAAGTCAATATACTCATATATAGATGACCTAGTCATCGCCAAACTGCGTGCTAGCTGTTAGTGTTTTGTTTGTGCATGTTTGACACATATTTCATTTGCTATCTTATTGTGTGAGCATGTTGGATGCATGATTTTATCCATTCGAGGACATCCATTTGTTGCTTTGGTCTTTATGGTTTTCTTTCTTTTGACCAAATGGATGGACAAGAATGCCTAAGTTTTTCCCTAGCTATCTATGCTTTCTTGTCTCAAACTCTATTCATGCTTATATCACAAACTTTGAACAAGACTTTTTGGACGAGACCGAGTGAGGAGCACTCGGAGCCACCGATCCGTCAAAAGCCTAACTTCCAAAACCTTCTAAGTACTTTCGGTCAAACCGATATATCAAATCGGATGCACCGAGATCACTTGGATTGATCTAGGTTTTCACCTCGGTGAAACCGAGTTTCAATTTTCGGCGTGACCGATGTGTGTAACTGCACGCAGTTAACCATCTCGGTCCCACCGAGTTTGCAAACTCGGTCCCACCGACAGCCGAAGAGTATATATACTCGAGGACAGAGCGCGTTGATTACTTCTTCAAACGCTTCGCCCTCAAAACTCTTCGCTGCCGTCGCCTTGGTCTACGGATCGTCTCCGCCGTCGCCTGTGCGCCCTCGCCGCGGGTCTCCATCGCCGTCAACGGTCCTTCGCACTGCACCGTTGCCGCCGTAGTGAAGCTCCACCGCATTGGGTGAGCTTCATCCCTCTCGTGTTCCAATCGCTGATTCTATGCACGATAGGTGTTGCCATGATTCTTGCCAAGTTTGAGATCTCCCTATCCAGCTATTTAGATCATAGAACAAATTTCGAGTGAAAATTTTAGGGTTAGGTTTCCGCCGAACACATCTCGGTGTGACCGATTCTGCATTTTCGGACTGACCGATTTGGCCTCTGGCCATTACCGCACGTTTGGTGAAACCGAGATGTGCAAATCGTAAGACCGAAGTGAAGATTTAGTGAAACCCTAAGCTGTCTCGGCTAGATCGAAACCCATTTCGTCCAACCGAAAGTGGTGTATGTGGTGCATTTAGGCGTTTGGTTTCACGAATTGATAGACTCGGTCGACCGACATGTCTTCGTGAAAACCTAAATCTAAAGTTTGAACTCATTTTTTTGCAAAATCCTCTGCAGTTTGTGATAACTCTTCTATTCGCCCATACCCACTCTATTCACAGGTTGTCGACATATCCGAAGGAAGTGACAATCGAACAGTCCGAGATGCCGATTGAGATTCCGAGGCAGCTACAAGTCCGAAGCAAGCAGTTTTTCAGATGATGGAGAGAGAAGCACTCCAAGTGGACTGCTGCTGCTGCCACCGAGGCGTGGAGGAAGAGGAACTCGGATGAGGAAGATTCAGATTTCGTTGCAGATGAGGAAATATCGTCTAAGCCAAAGAGGAAGGTGGTTGCCAAAGAGCATCAAGGGCAACAAACCAAGAAAGGCACCAAGAAGGTCAAGAAATCCATTGTTGCCTGAAGCTCGGCATGGAAGAAACCTCCAGCAAAATCAAGAAGACTTCCAAGAGGAAGAGGAAAGTTCATGAAGAGGCGATGATGATGATGATTACGATGAGGAAGCACCTCAGCCACCTCGAAGCGAAGTTGATGGGTGATGCCATCGAGGCAGGAGCACCTCCTAAAGCTAAGCCTTCAGCTCCAAAAAAGGCAGCCCAAGCCAAACCATTGCCAAGCCCGGAAGACTGTGAGAAATATTCCAGCTTCAGAGAAGAAAAGGACAATGTGCCACTGCAGAATCGGATGATGAGGCTCATGTTCTGCTCAAGCTAAGACGAACTGCGATTCATAATGAAGCTCATCCTCGAGCTGAAAATATGAAGGAGAGAAAGGACAAAGGACTCGAGCTATGGAGGCAAACAGATCCATATGCGGCAGGAGAAGAACAAAGATTGACTCAAGATTCCACACAAGAGAGCAACAAGACTTTTATGAGGCGGTGCTCATGGACAAGAAGCCAATTATTCGACACGACACGTGGACCGGAATTACATCGACAGTGAAGAGCACAGAGACTATTTCCCACATGTGCACGAAAGCTTCACCGCTTGTGGGATTGCGAGTTTGTTGGTCGGTCGATCGCTCGAACGATGAGATGATCATGCGGTTCTATGCCACCGCACACTTCTATCCAGATGGCGAGGATTGTATGGATGATGTAAGGCGTAGATTTCAGTCTGATTGAGGAATGGAGAGCATTGCTGAATGCACTGTTTCAAGGAAGATGACATTGATGTGTATGGCATTCGAAGAAAAATCACGAGTCAATGAAGAACATGTATAATGAGGTTGATGAGAAGGATGTAGAGATTTGGAAGCTTGGATCAGTCTACTATCTTCGTGCAGGTCTCCCAACCACCAACACCATTACGAGGCATACCTTGATGCCTAAGTCGGGGACCACCGCATGATAAGAGGGTACTCTATCAACATGCTGCACATCCTAGATCGAAGACACCTTTTAAGGTGATGGACACGATAGTTGAGACTATCAAGAGGACAAGAATGACCAAAAGAGGTCGTGTGGGTTTGCTCGCATATTCAGATGCTCATTAATGCCAAGTTTGGCACGGACACCTACCATTGGATAGACCCCACTTGCCACCGCAGCCTTTGAACATGAAGACAACGAGGTTGTGATGGTGAGAATGCTCCCACGTCGTAGAAGGACATGCTAAGTCTGAAGCTGCCAAACAAGCTAAAGCCGAGAAGGAAGCAAAGAACAAAGCCCAAGAGTGTTGCGAACAACTTCTTGAAGCCACTCGGAGAATTGAGCTACGCTTTGGCCAGCATAGTGCAATCTCGGGAGAGCCTTGAGAGGATCGTTGAGGATAAGTTCCATGCTCGACGCGTCGATGGTGAAGCAGGTCACCGTCAACAAGCTTGAAGCAGATATCGAGGAAGCTAAGAGGAGAAGGCGAGAACTTATGAAGGAGATGGAAGGTGACATGGTCCAGATGACTATGAGCAGCCTGCAGAAGTGCCCACAAAGCCCAGATCAGCTGCTATTCCGAAGGTCGATCTGTGGCTACTACATCAAGCACCTCCTACAGCTCCGTCGGCCCAAAGACCAGCCCAGTATCCACTCCTCCAGCTCCACAGACTTCAGCAGAAGCGTTCATAGATGCAGCCATCTCCACTCCATCGACGCAGCAGAGCCGCCCGCAGAGTCCCGAGTGACGATTAGCTCTATACCTTCGAACTTTTGGTAACTTGTTGCCAAAGGGGAGAAATTGTATAGATCATAGGGCTTCGAGAGAGAGTGTGTGCTTGCTTTTGCTCTTTCGTTTGCGGTTTTCCTTGAGATACTTTTTGAGTTCTTTGAGATACTTCGTGTGTTTGATACTATGTTTGCTCTATCTTGATGAGTGCTTGATCATACTGTGCTTAATGTGTGCTTGATGTCTATCATATTTCATTCATATCTTGTATGATCATTTACTCATGTCTTGGTGATTGGATCATTTACTCATGTCTTGGTGATTGGGTGCATGATATTCATTCTTATCATTTTGTGCGCTCCACCAAGATGTATGTGACATGGAAGAGTAACCCATGATCCTAATCGATTGTGCATTTGCATTCAAACGCAAATCTTAAATAATGCACAAATTTAGGGGGAGCTCTTGCTTATCACATACTTCTCAAAGCGACGATGTTATTCATTAATTATATCACTTGTCAAAGCTTTGATCTATATGTTGTCATCAATTACCAAAAGGGGAGATTGAAAGTGCAACTAATCCCGTGTGGTTTTGGTAATTAATAACAACATATATATCATTGAACTAATCATTTCTTGAGAATATTTCGAAAGTTCGATTGATATGGGTATGGCAATGACCGATGATGTGGACCCTTCAAAATGCTAAGGAAAACATTGGCAAAAGCTCAAGACTCCATTTTTGGTTTAGTGATCCAAGATCACATTGAGTCCATAGGAAAGCCAATACTATTAAAAGGGATGAGGTTATGATGATGATCTGGTTGCTCTAAAGTGCTTAATGATTTATCTCTCAAACAATCAGCAATCTTTCATTCCAACATAAACTCATAAGTAATCTCGGTCCCACCGATTCCAAACTCACCACACCGAGATGAACCACCTCACCATATAGCCAAAACCCTAGAATCTCGGATTTTCCGATTCCAAACTCGGTCATTCGAAAATGGTGTTGCCAAGCTTCAGAACATTCGTACTCAAATCGGTGTCACCGAGATGAGAAAGTCGGTCCCACCGAGATTGGCAAACCCTAGACTTTGGAAGAATCGGTCTAACCGAGATTGTATTTTCGGTCCCACGAAAATCCCAACGCTCACAAGATTTGAACTTTCGGTCCCACCGAGTTGTCAACTTCGGTCCGACCGAGATTGCTCAAATGTGTGTAACGGTTGGATTTTGTGTGGAGGCTATAAATACCCTCCACCTCCTCTTCATTCGTGGAGAGAGCCATCGAAAGAACTACCACTCCTACCTTACATTTCGAGAAGAAAACTACCTACCCTTGTGTTGAGATCAAGTTGCTCCACTCCCACCATATGAAACTTGATTTCTAGTCTTTCCAAGTTGCTTTCCACTCAATCCCTTCCTCCGCCACAGCCAAATCGGTGAGGAGAGTTGAGTGTTGGGGAGATTATCATTTGAAGCACAAGAGCAAGGAGTTCATCATCACCAACCCCATCTATTACCTTTTGGAGGTGGTGCCTCCTAGATTGGTTAGGTGTCGCTTGGGAGCCTCCGTCAGAATGTGGAGTTGAACCAAGGAGTTTGTAAGGGCAAGGAGATCGCCTACTTCGTGAAGATCTACCCCGAGTAAGGCTAGTCCTCCGTGGGCGTAAGCCATGATGGCATAGACAAGGTTGCTTCTTCGTGGACCCTTCGTGGGTGGAGCCCTCCGTGGACTCAGCAGCCGTTACCCTCCGTGGGTTGAAGTCTCCATCAACGTGGATTGACGATAGCACCACCTATCGGAACCACGAGAAAAAATCTCCGTGTCTCCATTGCGTTTGCTCTTCTCCACCTCTCATTTACTATACATGCAACTTACTTTCCGCTGCCATAACTCTAGAATTGCATGTGTAGGGTGATACTTGACTTGGTTATCATTGTGAACTTGCTAAGAAACTACTCAAATCAAAAGGCTAAATTTTTAAGTTGTCAAGTAGTCTAATCACCCCCCCTCTAGACATACTTCCGATCCTACACCATGCTTACATGGAACCAAGCAAGGTCAGGAATTGGAAGTGACTGCAACAATCTAGGGTAAGGGGTATGCTCTGCTTTATTTAATTGGCACATATGAGAAGCTTGGACATATGCAATTACATCTTGTTTCAGCCCTACACAATGGAACAATAGGTGTAATCTTTGATAAATTACATTTGCACCAGAGTGTCCCCCTAGTTCAGACTTATGAAAATCTTGTATCAGTTCATGTCCAAGATTAGTAATGCTGCCAATCAAAATTTTGCCTTTGTATCTAAGAATGCCATCTTTAAATGTGAAATTGATTGTTTATATGCCTTAACTACCAATTCGGAGATAATGTTAGTGCATTTTGGTCATTTTGATAAGACTTGCCCACATCAATGATCCACAGAGGAAGTACAATCAAACTATTCACTATGTCTTTAACCCTTGAGAGCATCTATTGCTCTATTTTCCCTTCCTCTACTGTACTCAACATTAGAGTTGTATTCCAACAGTTTTACAAGTAATTTATGTTGGATGCCTATAGTGAGCTTTTGCTCTTGCATGTATTTCAAACTCTCTTGATCAGTTCTGATTATGAGGGAAGAGGCTACAAAACAGCGTTTCCACATTTTTAATGCTTGTATAATTGCTAGTGCCTCTTTGTCGTTAGTGCTAAATCATTGTGCTTTAGGTCCAATGCTCTTGCTCATGTAGGCAATTGGCTTGCCCTCTTGCATTAGGACTGCTCCTATGCCATACCCACTTACATCTTCTTCCAATACAGAGGGTTTGTGAAAGTTTGCGAGAACTAGAACATGAGTTGATGTGAGCTGGCTCTTAAGTGTGGTAAATGTTTCTTGTTGTGTATCAGACCACATAAAGGTGTCCTTTGTTTGAAATGGAGGCAAAAGTTTTGCCTCATCTATTAATTAAGAAGAAGAGAGTTGTCTGGTTAATTAACAGAAAACCGGGCTAAAACCGTCACAAATCGCCGAGCGGCACGCACAAGATAATCCACACATGCCTTAACAAAGAGGACCTCATCTTGGTACACTACGGTGTCATCGTCATCACTTCTCCTCAACAGGCGCCATTGCCCTCCCTAGTCTTCGAGCAAGCGACTCCGACTTTGCCGAAGACAACCTTGACCCAACCCTCATCGTAGAGGTTATGCGAAAACCCATAAGACTCGTGTCGGACCCAGCCACCCACATCGAAGGCGGCGCGGCTCCGACTCCAATGGAGAGCTACGAAGGAGGATCAAGCACGACAGGCGTCGTGAAAGACCACCGAACAGACCACCCGTTGCCTGTCATTGTTGCCACAGGGGGTCCCACCGCCACAGCTCCGACTTCGCTGCAACAAACAACCCTAGGTAATTGCACAGACACACCGGAGAAGAGCCGACTACCGCAACCATTTCCATGTCTCTGACATCACTCGCCTTCGCCATCGTTGCCACTGAAACCTTGACACCAACACCACCATTTTCCACCGGTCCCTCTTGCCAAAGCCCAGCTCCAAAGACAAAGCGCTCAAGAGGGGATACGTCACCAAGGTGTCGTCTTCGTCTGATCACACAGATCTAGGGTTTCCCCTGGAGTTGCAGCAACCGGCCTGTGCGTGAGGGGTGAGGAAGCAAAACAGGGATGCCTTCAAGAAGGTTCACAACGCCCACATACCTCGCCATCGCTGGTCATAGGCCGTAGGCCGAGACATGATTTTTACCCGAGTTTCCGAACACACCCTCAACGACCCATGCCGGCATTGGCAAGACCACCAACCAAGGACTACCCGTCGACGAAGAAGCGCAGAGTAGTCACCCACACCTCGCGGAGGCCATCGACGGCCAAAACAGCAGCCGCCAAAGTCAGATCCGCCCACAGCAGACCAGGAGCAGAGCCACCAGACGTAGCTATCAATGTCGAGCCATGCCGAGCACCATGCCGGCAATGGAGCAGGGAGAACCACCCGAGGCTGAGGACCACCACGGTGCCCAGCCGTAGTCTGCACTGGACGATTGAAGACGCCAGATCCGCCGCGCCACGCCTACAGTACAGCCAAGGCCATCACCAGTCGAGCGCCAGTGCACCCGCCATCCGCACAACAGGAGGACACGGCGCGCACCCACCTACGACCATTGAGCCGCGTCGCCACGCTCACCCGCCTATGGCCACCGAGCCGCGTCGCTCCGTGCCAGATCTGAGTTGCACGCATGCCACAACACTTGCTGCCCCTGGGCCCTGCACCCCACGCCGCGCATCACCACTCCCACCCGCGCCACCCTGCGCACCGAGCGCTGCCGCGCCACCCTGCAGCCACGCCGCGCCGCCCCGGACCACCGCAAGCCCAAACTCGCCCCGAAGTAACCGGCCCGCGCCACTCGCCCAGCAGGAGGAAGAGGGCCGCGCCGCCGCCGAGCTGCGCGGGCTTTGCCCGGCGACTCCTGCCGGCGGTGGCGAGGGGAGGTGGACGCCGGTGTGAGGCTCTGGTGGCAGCTAGGTTCGCTCCCTAGTCGCCCGCGGGAGCGACCGAGGGGAGCGTGCGTTGGTTCAGGTAAGTGAGCTGGCTGATGAGTTCAGATGAATGTTTGAGCAAAGGTGTCCTTTTTGAAAGAGACAAATAAGGGTCTGTAAATTATGCCATGATCTTGTATGAATCTTCTGTAATAGCTAGTTAACCCCAGCCTCTCGGGTGAGTGACATTTTTGGGAACAATCCAATCAACCACAACTTGTATTTTAATAGGGTCAGTAGCAACTCCACCTCCTTGTATCATACTGTATGTCCCAAATACTCCACTTTTTCTAGCCAAAGGTGCACTTAGAGAGTTTTGTAAATAGTTTTTTTTTAGCGTAGGAGTTTTGTAAATAGTTGGTTAGCTCTGAGTGTACTAGACAGAAACAGTAAAAGGCGCCTAAAAGGTAATTGAACTCCAGCCGCTGGATGAAGATCTTGCGTCCCCAGGTCATCTTCTTGACTATATGCATACCGGTTCGCCGGAATGACAGGGAGTCGCTGGATCAAGATCAAGTGTAAATCTAACTGAAGAAGATCTTCAGAGTGAAGATGCAGGTCTGAGCGTGACACCCACACAACTGTCCTGATCATATGCTACTGTGTATCTGTCATGGATCAACACTCGATCATATAGGCCAAGCTCAAAGTTATGGTGGCTGCGACCTGATTATGGGCAGATCTGTGATTGTAGCTACGATAACACATGTGCTGTTAGTTTGCTTTGTCAGAATGCTAACATGCATCAGCAGGTAATTCCATCCATACACTGATCGTGCTGAAGCTTGAAAGATTACTGTGTTCCACTACCAGATAACTGTGTTCCACTACCCAATGGACACTGAATGCATCCAGCGTTGCAATGCAGAGTAGTCGGTATCGTCTCGGCTGCTCCAAGTAAAGGGAATGGAAAATATATTAGCAATGATGAAATTATCTGGCCTGTTAAACATTTCATATTGCGTCCACTGTCCAAGAATCTACTAACTTCACAAAAATCATGTTCTAGTCATGCCCCAGGTTTTCCAGGAACAAACAAGTAGCATGACAGGAAACTCATCTCGAAACACCAAGATTCTCGTACACAACATGTGTGTAAGGTAAAACAGAGTAGAGTCAGCAGCGCATTCCTCACTGACAAGTTTGGATGGTAGTCACATTCAAGATTCACAAAATTCATGTGCTAGTCATGCATGCCCCAAGTTTTCCAAAGCGTCTAGGAACAAACAAGGCTCGAAACTCATCTCAAAATTCCTCACAGAAAAATAGCTAGATTCGAGATCCCATTGTGCAGTTTGGAAAATTACAGGGAAACTAACTGCTGGAACTGAGATAAGAATTTCGCTACAGTATATCCATTGGAGTGGATACCGAAGATCGGTTGCTATGCAGCCAAACTTGCATCCCCATGTAACATCATATATTGCAGATTCACGGTTAAACATTCTATGGTTCCTGTTCTTCGTTTTCCTGGCTTGATTCCCCTGCTTTCTCCGGCTGCCTTTTTTCCTTGTGCTGCATCAATTATTGGGAGATTGGTTAAAGGAGGCAGAGCAGCATGAAATGAAGTTGATTGTCTTATGTTTCAAGTGCCTAAGACAGAAAAATGGACTAAATAAGTGTCTTGTTTATGGCCTAATTTCATGAGTGCATGAAACCATAAGTGGAGAAAGTGGGCTTTTCTTAGGAATCAGTGATTCTCTCTTCGAAGTGTCAACACAGGTATGAGCACATAGGTCTGAGAATAGCTCAACTTTACATTTACAGTGGTTTCTAGAAAAACGCTACTTGTATGAATAATGCTAGCTCAATCAGCATTTCTTTATAGTCTTATTAGACATGGATGGCAAATTGTTTGAATAATGAAAAATGCAAGAACCAAAACATGACAAGTTAAGAATTACTGTATCCTCATTTACATCACTTGATGTTCAGTAACAATTGATTCTACTTTTTAGACGAGACATATTACCAAAGAATGTTATTCTGCTAGTTATTTGTCCAACTTAAAATAAAAAAAGGCTTCATCAGTATAGGGAAACAAGTAACTGTTACCGTTTAGGAATAACATGAAAGTCGCAGCATGATAAGTTATTTCCTCCTAAAATCAAATTCCTCATTCTCTTATGAATTTATCATTTATTCTCTGCATGGTATATTTCAGTTATTAGTAAATCTGCACTGTTGGCTGAGCCATCTATTTTACCGTGTAGATATATATAGTTACAGTTGGTTTAATGGTAAGTGTGATGCTAAGCTCAACAACTACAATGGCGAAATTCAGAACAGCAGCACCAACAATGTACCTTTGGAAGAAGCCCTTCTGCAGACATCAGCTCATACAACTTGCGCATGATTGTTTCCTCTTCAACCTATATAAAATGACAGCAATTGATTACTAAAGAAATACCCCTGAGATTCCTTCTTAATATAAAATTCTAGTAGTATTGAGGCTCACCTGTAGTTTATGCAACTCATGCGACATTGCTCGGTATGTTTCCATTAAGGCATGATTTTGCTTGTCCAAATGCCTGCAGATCATTTCTATGTTATATAATCAACTGAAATCGTTAGGGCACATTCGTTGCTACAGGTTAGTCAAGATGTTGCACCTGGACATTTCAGCAGAATGCTTTGGTTCCATTATCACTAAACAACTTTATACTGCTTCTCCTCTGCTTGAGGAAATGCGAGAACACCCACCCCTCTTGACAGAAGAAAAACTTTGTACTGCTCCCTGCAAATCATTTGGCTGATTAGAAATTATTTCAAATCAAGCTAGAAGCTGTCCTCCACATACTGTAAATTTACTAAAAGGGGAGGATCCAGAAATAGACGAAAACCAGTACCAGTACTATTTTGAACAGTAAATAGCTAGTATGATACTTGAGTGTCATGCTTGTGATACATCAATATACACAAAAACAAACATGAAAATTATGTACGCTTGTAGAGATATATATTCCACGCCCAATTAATTAGACTAGCCCCATTAGACAGTCAATACTGAATATCTCCACAACAATTGGTATTACTAGTACATGGGTACTCTGTACTCCTAGGGTTACCTGACTTGACTAATAAGAATCACCATAATCAAGCTAAGATTATCCGATGCACGCTGTGTAATCAAATGTACAAGTGCCTAACAAGCATAGAGCAAGATTTTTTATGTAAAGAATGCATCCAAACATACCCGTAGTTCAAAGTTCCACCATGTGCAAAATTCTTCCACACCACTGCTGTTAAAGGCTTGTTTTACAAGCGTGAATGAAAAAGGATATAATTTGCCATTACAGCTAATCCGAGTCTTGGA
Organism: Aegilops speltoides; assembly: GCA_021437245.1. Classification (NCBI taxonomy): domain Eukaryota; kingdom Viridiplantae; phylum Streptophyta; class Magnoliopsida; order Poales; family Poaceae; genus Aegilops; species Aegilops speltoides. Next base: position 60,631 of record JAHHZJ010002101.1, read on the forward strand.
GATACCCACAAATATGATTTGAGATTGATAAACAGATAAACACTCAAACATGCTGTAGACACCCGTTCAATTGGGATTCAGGAGAAAACATGACTATGCAAAGAAGATGAAGTTTTCGATTAGCAAGTGGTCATATGGCCAATAAACTTAATGCCGGATTTATAATTTCACATGACTAGTGATGGGGGTAGTGATGTAAGGTATGGTGAGGCATACGCAGTTCATACCGGATAAATCAAATTTCACCAAGTACTACATTACAATAGGAGATAGGAGACACAACAAACCTGGCACTGAAATTGACCAAAAGAGAAAGCTCGGATTGATGTCTTAAAGGGGGCAATCTGCTGCCGTCGCCGTTGGCGCCCTGCGGTCCGCAGAGCCCCACGATCCGGCGGCCGCTCCTCGCTGCTAGTCCGCTCGCGGTCGCCGGCTTGCACGACGCGGTGCCGCCGTCCGGGCCTGCTCGACGCCGGTCGCCCTCTTGCTGGCTCGCGCGCGGCGTGCCGGTGTGGGGCGTTGGCTGTGGCCGTGGCGTGGCGGCTCTGATGCGGCAGCGGCAGCGAATAGGGCCCTACCGACATACTGGTTCTTTTTTTGTTTTTGTTTTTGTTTTGTGACGGTTTGGCCCTGTGCGCAAGCAAGCGGCCTCTATTTGCCTTAGCGAGGTCGTAGCTGGGCCACGAGGCAACCGGCAAAGAGTCGGCTTCGGCCCGCGTTAGCCAGCCAATCAACTTTCTTTTTATTTATTAAAAAACACATGAACACTATTTTTATTCAAATTTTCAAATGAAATAATTAATAATATATAGCTAAATTTGTATATAAAAAATGAAAATTTTAACATACCGTCATGTAAAACATTATAATGCGAAACAAAATCTTTATATCATATTTAAATATTTTTGTATGCATATAAAAGGAAATAATATTTATAAAATAATCATATACCAATAAAAAATTCCTACATGCTAAAAAATACATGCATTAGTAAGAATATTATTCATGTATTTTCTTGAAAGTAAAGAAACAAAACAAACCAAAAATAAAAGAGGAATACAAAATAAAGTCTAAAAAGGAAAAAGTGATGAATAAAATGATAGATAAAAGAGAAATAAAAGTGTAGTAAATGAAAAGAAAAAAGAAATAGAAAAAAAACATGTTCTGTCTATTTGCTCGACCGACTGGCGAAAAGTCCTGTAGAACTATTATACGGCCCGATAAGCGGCATATAGGATTTCCTGGGTGGCTAGGGTTGTTCTGCGTGCTCCAAATTCGTCACCTTATCTCTACGTTGCTAAACTTCCACTATTATTCTCCAAAAGAATGATGTTTTCGATGAAGTCGACTATGTTTCCTTGGGGAACTTAAACTTTTGCCCTAATCTCGAAATGATGATTTCGATGAAGTCGACTATGTTTCCTTGGGGAGCTTGAACTTTTGCCCTAAGTTTGCTTGCACTTTACGATTTGTACGTGTTTTCATTATCATTGATCTTTGGGTGCGAGTACAAGTAACGGAGGGGTAGCCTGGCGGGTGGGGTGCATGGGTTCGAGTGAAACCTCCTAGCGAGCAGTTTTCTCTCACTTTCGCAGTTCCATCTATGTATTTTTTTTTTCATTATAGTTGAACAAGGTTCCACGCGCACCCCGTGAATAGTAAAATCAGAAGACCCGCTAGGAAAAAATAAACAATATATGAAATTTGGGGTATCAAACTTGGTCGATTATTCTACTTTCTTGTGAAGTTGTGAAGGAATGATGCCCGTAGTATTCGTAGCATGAGGATATCGTTTATCGTTAGCGTCTCGGTCAACTAGGGATTACAGATTAATCGGAAATTGGCCGATTAATTGATTTTATCATCGACTATTAATCGGTCATTTTTTGCAAATCCCAAGTTCCCAACACTAAAATATGTTATATTCAACACCAAAACAATATTGGACAGAAGTGTTACCTTGATTCCTAGCATTTGAATCCTCGTATAATGACAAACAAAATAGGACAACAATACATATTGTGTAACAAGGTCCACAAAACGCAAGCAAACATAGTTTTTGCAATCATGGTGCTATGAAATAGGCCTAGTTTACCGGTAGATTCCTGATAAATCGCTTGTAATAGCGATAAATCGACCCAAACGATAAACGGTGAAGACAAGGCATAATCTTATCGGTCACCACAAGAGTAGCTCGGATGATAAATCGCTGAATCGGAAGATTTTTTGAACAGTGTCGTAGTGAAGAAAATACAGTCGGAGCCTTACTATTTATTCAAACAATGTTTTTATAGCTTTGATTTTTTTACTTTTATGCTCAGAACACCAAGGATGTCATTGCTTCACGAAACTTCACACATGAATGCACTAATCAAGTTTTATACCCAATTTTCCAATTTATTTTTCTAGTATTTTTTATTTTACTATTCTAATTGTTGCGCGTGGAACAATGTTCCAGAAATTCATGTCCATTTTCGCTACCCTTTTCCTACAAAAATATTGGTAATCATGTAGGTCACAACTTAAGAGTTGCATATTTTCTCAAATCATCAAATTTTATGAGCATTGTATATGCTGTAGCAAATTTTAATCTAGGACACTCTCACCATAAAACCAAAAATGACTCACTCATTTTTCTTAACGCATCTGAATATACATGCACAGAGTACTGAGGCATTATGTGGGCTGTTTTAGGTACTTCATCTTATGCATAGACATATCTTCATCTTATGTGTCTCTTATCCACACAAAATCATGAATTTGATAACTTAAGTGCTAAAACTATGAAATTTAGAACATTTCCCCCTCATTATGGAAGAAATCTATTTAGATGAAAATGTTGTTGAATTGATTCATGAGAATAAATTGATTGTGTTCAGTACATTTTATGTACATACTCATAATGGTTTTACCAAATCTCTTATAAAAGAGAATCTATTTATTAATTGAATTGTATTTTATCAACATATATTTTTGGGGTACGTGCAATCTTACATGCCACTTATGTGACATAGATCAGATTAACTACATATCATAATATTTTTCCTCCCTTACCGTTAGTACATGAAAATCAACGAACTATTTTCCATTTGCGATAATATGATTATATACCGATATCACCATTCCATCATACATTAGTGGACCATCACAGAAAATCTGACATCTATTGTGGGATAGCTAATCTAACCCTAGGGTCCCACCAATTCCTACATGGCATGCACATGATGAATTATCGAAGTCAAGCCTAGTCAACAAAAGTCCAATCAACTATCCATGCTCAACGATTAGGCGGGGAAAAACCCAACATATTGTTGGGGCTAACTTACATGACGTTTTTGGAGTTCAAAGTGAACTGTGAACTTCAAAAATATCTTAAATTATGGGACAGAGGTGGTAATAAATTGAGAGATGTCAGAGTTGCATGTTTTTATGTTGTTCGTTTCAGAAACCTTCCTGAACTCTAGAAATTTTGAAGAAGAAAAATCCGGAGATCTCAGTTCAAAAAGACGAAGAATGTAAAAAGGAGGTGGTTAGGGGCCGAAGATGGCCTCATCCAGTTCAAAACTTTATATCGAGTAGGAATATATGCCTTCTCTGTTCTCAGGATCGGTCATCATGCTCAAGATCGTGCCTTTCTGTCAGTCTTCTTAGACCTTTTTTTGTTGTTGAGAATCTGCCTTCAAGGCAACTTATTCATCGTCTCGCGGAAACATATCCGACTGTACATCGTCAATCAGGAAAACCGGGATTACAACGAACATAAAGGAATCATCTAAGTGCTCCCTTTGCACAAAGATGAGCAGCACCATTGGCTTCCCTCCAGCTATGTTGGATTGAAATCACCTAAAAGGATGAGAGATAGGACTGACCTCAGGTTTAATCATACACCTTAAGTTTGGCTACTACTCCCTCCATGAAGAAATATAAGAGCGTTTAGATCACTACTCGTAAATAATATCGAGAAAACGAGGGAGAGACTATAGACGTCCGTTGAACTATGATTCATCTCGAGGACAAATTAGGGTGAAATGGTAAGATATCGTTCAATTTGTATTATATATATGCCATTCGTCTGTAATTATGACTGAAATGAATTCAAGAAGGAACAATCTAAACACTTGAGAATCATTGTGCACGAATGCACATATGAACTGCATGCGGACTGCCGAGAACTTTGCTCGAGCCTCGTTGGCTCCAGAGCTGATCATTGCTGCGGCAGAGCGATCTTGAGGTCGAGGCCGACGCTGTACCCGTTGCCAGAGCTGATCATTGCTGCGGCGGAGCGATCTTGAGGTCGAGGCCGACGTTGAACCCGTTGTAGGCGATCGGCGCGAACATCCACATGTCATCCGAGCTCAAAAGCTGTGCGCGAAAGGGGAATGGTCAGGACCAGACCAATATAGTTGTTCAAAACACTGGGTCAGTTTCCGATGATCAATGACATATGGTTGGCGTTTCGCAGGAACCGACCTTGATCTGGAGCTGCATGAACTTGATGTAGTGGACTGCTTCTTCCAGCATCGTGCTGATGTCCACCTGAAAGCCAAACCTCGCATGCATTATAACCCGCATCACCATTTCCCCAGAAATTTCTATCAGTATAAAAACTGCTCCAGTCGTGGTTCGAATGATTATTAAATTTTAAAAATCCTACCTTGGTTCCGTTAGGGATGAGGTTCTGCAGCACCTTCAGCCGCTCGTTGATCTTTTCTCTACGTTTCTGCTAAGGACAACACAAACATTTCAGATTAATATTCGGACTTCGTCACGACGTTGTGGCCGACTGCGTTGGTGCATCTACTGATTAACTCACCCTGGCGTAGAGGCTCTGCGGGTCAGTGGCCGCTCCGCGCCCGGCCCTCGCCTTGGCGCCGCCGCCGTGGTCACCCCGCGACGACGACGTCTTCTTGGACGCGGAGCTCATGTTGCTGCAGGAGGTCATCTCCAGCGAGCCGTCCTCGTCGGAGAGGTAGTTGCTGGAGCTCTGCACGTTGTTGTTGGCCTCGCCATTGCTCTCTTCCTGGGCGCCTCGGCTGCACGAGCCCTTCGAAGCCTTCTTGGGTTGCGCGCTGCTCTTGCCCTTCCTCTGCACCTGCATCGATCAGACAGTCACTCAACGCCGTCAGGCACCCTGATCCTGTGACACAGTATTAAGCTGCCAGGACATGTTTTCACGTACCGGTGGTGCCGTGGAGCGCGCCTTCTTCTTCGGCGCGGCGACCGTGTCGCTCTGAGTGCCGTTCTGGTCGTCGAACTTCCTCTTGCACGCTGCTGCCGACGTGCCGGCGCCGTCGTCCTGGTCGTCGAACTGGAGGTTCAGATCGACCATGAATCCAGCCGGATCGGCCATGATCTGCTCCTCTGGCGCCACGAAGAAGTTACCGGCCATGGCAGTGGCATCGCCGTCGTAGTAGCCGTGGCTGTAGTAACCCGCGCCGGCCGAGGCGTGCTCCTGCATCTGCATGCAGTAGGGCGCCGAGGTGTAGTACTGGTCGGCAGCCTCCTGGCCAGGCCAGTACATGGACGACGGCGGCGCCGCGGCGGGATGCTGCTTCTGCTCGTTGCCGAAGAACTGCACCCCGAGCAGCCGCGCCATCTCCTCGGAGTCCTCCGCGGCCACCGACGGGTCGAACGAGTGCCAGCTCGCCTCCGAGGACTCCATTGTTCGATGTAGACGACTAGACGAGACGTACGCTGTTCGACGGCTGGCTGAGTACGTATGTTGTATCTCTTGTAGATGCCAAATTGCCAATGCGCGTGTGCAGATATATATACCAGCAGCTGAATGTGGTGCTACTCGTGATCTTGAGGTTCACAAACGGAATGTTCCGCGCGCAGACAAGTCTGACCATTGCGCTTTCAACATCAAGGCAGCTTGCCGCCATTGTTTAACACACGCAGCATTCGCTCCAGTTGGAGATGCCGGACAGCTACCGGAGACCGCTGAATTTCGCGCAACCGCGGAATAGAAAAACCGAGGCGGATTCAATATGCACGGCGTCGATCCATCGTCCGTGAGACCATTGAAAGGGTGCAATGAGTGAGAAACTGAGAACGGGAGTGCGGGATGATGATTATCATAAGAATAATGGCGGGAGTAAACAATCAGGATCATGATTAGGGTGATCACCGGTAGAGTAATGAGCCGGGGGTGGTCTCATAGAGTGATTTGAACCGGATGACGCATCACTCGGCGAGACGAGAAACACGGATGGTAGGACTGTAGTTGGGACTTGGGGATTAAAGAAAGAAAGGCAATCGATGGTTGTGCAGGGGTTGGCAAAGATCGTGCGGAAGAGTTCCCTGTCATTATAATCTCCACGAACTGCTTTCAAATCATTGATTCTGATCTTTTGCCTCCTCCTGCAGGGGGTTCAGGGCTTGCATTTCCTTTTTCTTTGATGCGTTTTAGTACTAGTTTCTTGGCTAAAATTGGAGGGAAGAGGGAATAAATAACTAATTTGGTCGGCAGTTCGTGATTAGTGCAAGCCTTGGATTAGTGTGGTTTCATTCGTGTGTTTGTCTGGTAGTCTCTCTTGTTCATGCCTATGCATTATCTGTTCACTGTGGCAAAGGAACAGCAACTTTGGACCACTGGTTCAGTGTCTCGACAAACAACATTGTGTTGTGCCATCTTTGGTACTATTGTAATTTCTTTCTATCTAATGAATATACCCTTTTTGCGTATCTTTTCTTGTTCTTAGAAAAAACACTCGGATCTTTATTACCCAAACCAGTAGTACAAACAATATAAAAAAAATAAAGAAATACATCAAAGTCCGTGGTGCCTAACTATTTTTCCCCTCTGGAATGGCAGATGAAGCTAACCTATCGTTGTTGATTGTGGACGAGAAGTCATCAAGGCCATGGTCTTGCCGGACCATCGCCCTAGAAAAAGAAGTCATCACAACCAGAAGAGTCACGGGTCCTCTGTTAACCCTCGTAGGCCTCACACCGGTATCGGAGAGTGCATCGACGTAACAGAGATTAGGTCGGATGACCAGATCGCAAAAGGAATCAACCGCACCACCGTAGCGTGACATGCCCTAGCCTTAGTGAAAGGATCGATATGGTTGACTAGGGGGGTGAATAGGCAACAATTTTTAAGCTTTTCTTTACCAAATTAAACTTTGCAACAAAATAGGTTGTCTAGATGTGCAACTAAGTGAGCAACCTATATGATGCAATAACAACTAACACATATGCAAACAATGGATGTAACACAAGAAGGCTTGCAAAAGTAAAGGCACGAAATAACCAAGAGTGGAACCGGTGGAGACGAGGATGTGTTACCGGAGTTCCTTCCTTTTAAGGGGAAGTACGTCTCCGTTAGAGCGGTGTGGAGGCACCATGCTCCCCAAGAAGCCACTAGGGCCACCATATTCTCCTCACGCCCTCACACAATGCGAGATGCCGTGATTCCACTATTGGTGCCCTTGAAGGCGGCAACCGAACCTTTACAAACAAGGTTGGGGCAATCTCCACAACAATTGGAGGCTCCCAACAACACCACGAAGCTTCACCACAATGGAGTATGGCTTCGAGGTTACCTCAACCGTCTAGGATGCTCAAACACCCAAGAGTAACAAGATCCGCTAGGGATAAGTGGGGGGAATCAAATATCCTGTGGTGGAAGTGTAGATCGGGCCCTTGTCACCCAATCCCGAGCAAGTCAACAAGTTTGGTTGGCTAGGGAGAGAGATCGGGCGAAAATGGAGCTTGGAGCAACAATGGAGCTTAGAGGTGGAAGAGGTAGTCAACTAGAGGTAGAAGACACCCCTTATATAGTCGTGGGAAAAATCCAACCGTTATCCATATGTTCAGCCCGCGACACGCGGTACTACCGCTCCAGGAGCGCGGTACTACCGCGAGGCCGCGCGGTACTACCGTGGCGGACCACGGTACTTCCGCGACAGCAGCACAGGCCGGAACTTGCCTGACTAGGGGGGCAGTACTACCGCTTGCGCGGTACTACCGCTCCCCCTTGCGGTACTACCGCAAGGCAGGAAAGTCATTGCCTGGGAAGGGCGCGGATGAAATAAATTACATCCGTGCCTACTTCCGCTGAAAATGAGGTGGTACAAAAATCCGACGCGGTACTACCGCTCGTGAGGCGCTGATACTACCGTGGCGGCGCGGATGTAAAAATTACATCCGCTCCTACTACCGTGGACGCTGCGGTACTAGGTAGGAGGCGACGGTACTACGACTCTCGGGAGCGGTACTACCGTGGGCCCCAGCAGGGTACTACCGCTACTGGGCGAGCAATACTACCGTGGGTGGCGCGGATGTAAAAATTACATCCGCCCCTACTACCGTGTCGAGCGGCACTAGGCACAGGGGCAGCGGTACTCTGACTCGGAGGAGCGGTACTACCGTGACCATTACAGTACTACTCGCTGGTACTTGCGGTACTACCGCAAGCACAAAGAGTCGTCAGATTTCAGTACAACCAAGATAATGATGAGAAGCTCCAAAGTGCAGGGAAAGGTAGGACAAGTGTACGTGTTGATTCCATCCAAACCTTTCCGACGCGGACCCCCTCTTAATAGTACGACTCTCCTACGACTCAAATCCACCAAAGAGAAACGTAGAACAACGCCGACTTCAATTGTCTCCGAGGGGCACTAAATCGTCTCATGCCTAGTGATGAAGTATCTGAGAAACTCAAGGCACACGATTAGTCCGCAAAAGCATTGTCATCAATCACCAAAACACCTAAGGGATAAATATGCCCTTACAATCTCTCCCTTTTTGGTGGATTGATGACAACACGGGATTTGCACATAGATAAGATAATTTAGAGCAAGGGCAAACCCCACCTCTCTAAAATATAGACGGGCTCCCCCTAGATGTGTGCACTTTAGATGAATGCTTTAGACTGCATAGCACACAGACTAGGATCAACACTCCTCCTATATTTTAGAAACCAAGGCACGATAATAAACATAGCATAGCATAAAGATAGCACAATATAACACAAGCTCGCTAGGATAGATAGAGTGCATATGTCTTACACCATACGAAGTAAAGTAACCGAGGTTCAAATGAGAAAACAGCAAATAGTTCAACCGAGAAAGCAGCAAACACACGACACACATGACTCGCAAACTCACAAATCCCTACACTCTCTCCCCCTTTGGCATCGAGACGCCAAAAAGGCAGAGAGGACACCTACACACACGAGGTGGCTCAACCAGGGAACTCGTCCCAACCCTCTCCGTCGGTCTCCTTGGCAGCTGGGATGGTCTCCTCGACATCCTCCTCAGACTCAGACCACCTGTAGCCTTGCTTCTCCATCCACTCAGCCTCTGGAGTGATGCGCTCCTCAGACCCGCCAGACACTTCCTCACCATAGAGCTTCATGATCTTGTTGTCCCAATGACGACTCTCCTTGGGCGCCACGTGAGCCTCAGACGCCCTTGGCTTGCATGCGAAAAGAGTCTTCATCTTGTCCTTGACTTCTTGGCCCATGATGGCATAGCGGCACTGGGAAGGCCTAGCAGACGGCCCTCGGCAACATCCTCGGCGCCAAACATCCTCCTCATCAACAGCAGCCCTAGCAGCGATCGCCTCGCACGAGTAGCGGTGTTAGCCCGATTGGATTTGATCTGTGACAGATGGGCTCATGGCGAATCCGATCAAGCAAGGAACTCCTCATCGTGGAACATCTTCTCCCAAGTCTTCGAGATCAGCCGAAAACAGATAGGGCCCATAAATAGGCACCTTGCGGTTGAACACTGCAAACCGAAGCTCACACCACATGATGTGTGAGACATCAAGAGGCTGAGACTGAGTCGAACGAGCCTCCTGGCAAATGAGCATCATATCCACCATATAGGCATGCACCTTGTCTTTGTCACCGATGCGTGGGAACAAAGAGTTGCGGAAGATGCGATACATGATATCCACAAAGGAGTTGAGAACCAAAGTTGTCTTGCCATTGGCGAGCGCCTTCTCAACCATGAACAGTGCAAGCTTGTCCTTGTTGGCAGAATCAGCATTGGCATGGGGGCGAACACCCACTGGAGAGTTAAGCCCATCATCAGGAACCTGAAGCAGATCCATGAACTCCTTCCAGGTAGCAGACAGTTGACGGCCATTGGTCATCCAAGTCATCCTCCACTCTTCATTGTGGTGAAAATACACGGAGGCAAAGAACTGACAGATAAGCTCAGGGTCATAGTCAAGATGGAAGGATATCACATGCTCAATGCCAAACTGCTCCACCAAGTCCAGAGCCTCTCCAAAGTAGTCACGAAACTTGTCCTTCCTCATGTGATGCATATCAATCCACTTCACCTCCACGTAGGTATTCTGCTTGTTCTTGATGACATCCAGATAGATGTTAGTCTGTTGCTTGTTCCAGAACATCTCATAGCCTCTGACGATTGGAGCAGGTGCACATAAGGGTGAAGCTACCGAGATGGACATACTCGATTGGGGCTATCTCATCCATGCCCTTAGCGGGCTCCTTGTGCTTGCTAGCTGAGGTCTTGACATTGCGCTTGGAGGCGACGAGCCCTCGGTACTTCACAGGTTCGCAGACGCTTGGAGCCAGTGTCACGACTGGGATTGGACCGGCGAGAGCCACCACCTGAGACACACACGCAAAACACCAAAGACGCGAAGAAGATCAATGCAAAGGCCACGATAAAGCACAAGAAACACATAGAAGGCATACTAGAAAGTTGGCATGCGACAGATGTGAGCCACGGTAGAACTGCCACTGCCTGCGGTACTAAAACATTAGTACCGCTCCAAAACGCGGTAGTACCGTGCGAAGTCATGGTAGTACCGTGGTTGGAGCGGAAGTAAAATTTTAGTACCGCAGAGAGCGCGGTAGTACCGCTCCCGAAGGGCGGTAGTACCATGCAAGAAGTAGTACCGCGTCGGATGGGCGGTAGTACCGCGTCGCAGCAGATCCAACCGGCGGTTTGAATCTAAAAAGAACCGCGAAACAATGGCGGTGCTACGGTGATCAGATCTAGCGCAAGACAACAATACAAGTATAAATCCTATGCAATACCACGCTCCTTCATCCTACTCTTGCAGAGATTTAAGCCTATGAATCTCAAGAACACATAAGCCTCCCCCAAAACCTAGAAACACCAAACACAATCATCACGGAGAGGGAGTTGGGGAAAAACCTTGGTCCATAGCAAGAGCATGAAGGAAATATGCCCTAGAGGCAATAATAAAGTTATTATTTATTTCCTTATTTCATAACAAATGTTTATTATTCATGCTAGAATTGTATTAACCGGAAACATAATACATGTGTGAATACATAGACAAACATAGTATCACTAGTATGCCTCTACTTGACTAGCTCGTTGAATCAAAGATGGTTAAGTTTCCTAGCCATAGACATGAGTTGTCATTTGATTAACGGGATCACATCATTAGGAGAATGATGTGATTGGCATGACCCATTCCGTTAGCCTAGCACTTGATCGTTTAGTATGTTGCTATTGCTTTCTTGATGACTTATACATGTTCCTATAACTATGAGATTATGCAACTCCCATTTACCGGAGGAACACTTTGGGTGCTACCAAACGTCACAACGTAACTGGGTGATTATAAAGGAGTACTACAGGTGTCTCCAAAGGTACATGTTGGGTTGGCGTATTTCGAGATTAGGTTTTGTCACTCCGATTGTCGGAGAGGTATCTCTGGGTCCTCTCGGTAATGCACATCACTATAAGCCTTGCAAGCAATGTGACTAATGAGTTAGTTGCGGGATGATGCATTACGTAACGAGTAAAGAGACTTGCGTAGCGAGATTGAACTAGGTATTGGATACCGACGATCGAATCTCGGGCAAGTAACATACCGATGACAAAGGAACAACGTATGTTGTTATGCGGTTTGACCGATAAAGATCTTCGTAGAATATGTAGGAACCAATATGGGCATCCAGGTCCCGCTATTGGTTATTGACCGAGAATGGTTTTAGGTCATGTCTACATAGTTCTCGAACCCGTAGGGTCCGCACGCTTAACGTTTCGATGACAGTTTTATTATGAGTTTATAAGTTTTGATGTACGAAGTTTGTTCGAGTCCGGATGTGATCACGGACATGACGAGGAGTCTCGGAATGGTCGAGACATAAAGATTGATATATTGGAAGCCTATGTTTGGACATCGGAATGGTTCGGGTGAAATCGGCATTTTACCGGAGTACCGGAGGTTACGGAACCCTCGGGGATTAATGGGCCTACATGGGCCAAGAGGGAGAAGAGGAAGGAGCGAGGGAGGGGCGCGCCTCCCCTCCTAGTCCGAATAGGACAAGGGAAGAGGCGGCGCCCCCTTTCCTTCCCTCTTCCTCCTCTTTCCTTCTCTCCTACTCCAACTTGGAAAGGGAGTCCTACTCCCGGTGGGAGTAGGACTCCCCCTGGCGCGCCCTTAGGTCGGTGGCCTCCTCCCCCCTGGCTCCTTTATATACGGGGGCAAGGGGCACCCCATAGGCACACAAGTTGATCTACGGATCGTTCCTTAGCCGTGTGCGGTGCCCCCTTCCACCATATTCCACCTCGGTCATATCGTCGCGGAGTTTAGGCGAATCCCTGCGCCGGTAGAACATCATCATTGTCACCACGCCGTCGTGCTGACGGAACTCATCTCCGGAGCCTTTGCTGGATCGGAGGGCCGGAGATCGTCATCGAGCTGAACTTGTGCTGAACTCGGAGGCCCCGTACGTTCGGTGCTTGGATCGGTCGGATCGTGAAGGCGTCGACTACATCAACGCGTTGTGCTAACGCTTCGCTTACGGTCTCACGAGGGCGTGGGACGAACACTCTCCCTCTCGTTGCTATATCATCACCATGATCTTGCGTGTGCGTAGGAATTTTTTGAAATTACTCGTTCCCCAATGATGGCATCCGAGCCTAGGTTTTATGCGTTGATGTTATATGCACGAGTAGAACACAAGTGAGTTGTGGGCGATACAAGTCATACTGCTTACCAGCATGTCATACTTTGGCTCGGCGGTATTGTGAGATGAAGCGGCCCGGACCGACATTACGCGTACGCTTACGCGAGACTGGTTTCACTGTTACGAGCACTCGTGCTTAAAGGTGACTGGCGGGTGTCTGTCTCTCTCACTTTAGCTGAATCGAGTGTGGCTACGCCCGGTCCTTGCGAAGGTTAAAACAGCACCAACTTGACAAACTATCGTTGTGGTTTTTTGATGCGTAGGCAAGAACGGTTCTTGCTAAGCCCGTAGCAGCCACGTAAAATTTGCAACAACAAAGTAGAGGACGTCTAACTTGTTTTTGCCGGGCATGTTGTGATGTGATATGGTCAAGACGTGATGCTATATTTTATTGTATGAGATGATCATGTTTTGTAACGAAGTTATCGGCAATGGCGGAGCCATATGGTTGTCGCTTTATTGTATGAAATGCAACGCATACTGTAATTGCTTTACTTTATCACTAAGCGGTAGCGATAGTCGTAGAAGCAATAGATGGCGTAACGACAACGATGCTACGATGGAGATCAAGGTGTCGCGCCGGTGACGATTGTGATCATGACGGTGCTTCGAAGATGGAGATCACAAGCACAAGATGATGATGGCCATATCATATCACTTATATTGATTGCATGTGATGTTTATCCTTTATGCATCTTATCTTGCTTTGATTGACGGTAGCATTTTAAGATGATCTCTCACTAATTATCAAGAAGTGTTCTCCCTGATTATGCACCGTTGCGAAAGTTCTTCGTGCTGAGACACCACATGATGATCGGGTGTGATAGGCTCTACGTTCAAATACAACGGGTGAAAAACAGTTGCACACGCGGAATACTCAGGTTAAACTTGACGAGCCTAGCATATACAGATATGGCCTCGGAACCCGGAGACCGAAAGGTCGAGCGTGAATCATATAGTAGATATGATCAACATAGTGATGTTCACCATTGAAAACTACTCCATCTCACATGATGATCGGACATGGTTTAGTTGATTTGGATCACGTGATCACTTAGATGACTAGAGAGATGTCTGTCTAAGTGGGAGTTCTTAAGTAATATGATTAATTGAACTTAAATTTATCATGAACTTAGTCCTGGTAGTATTTTGCAAATTATGTTGTAGATCAATAGCTCGCGTTGTTGCTTTATATGTTTATTTTGATATGTTCCTAGAGAAAACTGTGTTGAAAGATGTTAGTAGCAATGATGCGGATTGGATCCGTGATCCGAGGTTTATCCTCATTGCTGCATAGAAGAATTATGTCCTTGATACACGCTAGGTGACGGACCTATTGCAGGAGCGGATGCAAACGTTATGAGCGTTTGGCTAGCTCAATATGATGACTACTTGATAGTTTAGTGCACCATGCTTAACGGCTTAGAATCGGGACTTCAAGGGCGTTTTGAGCGTCATGGACCATATGAGATGTTCGAGAATTGAAGTTGATATTTCAAGCAAATACCGAGTTGAGAGATATGAAGTCTCCAACAAGTTCTATAGCTAAAAGATGGAGGAGAATCGCTCAACTAGTGAGCATGTGCTCAGATTGTGCAGGTACTTCAATCGCTTGAATCAAGTGGGAGTTAATCTTCCGGATAAGATAGTGATTGATGAATTCTCTAGTCACCATCACCAAGTTAGTAGAACTTTGTGATGAACTATAGTATGCAAGGGATGGCGAAAACAATTCCCGAGCTCTTCGTGATGTTGAAATCGGCGAAGGTAGAAATCAAGAAAGAGCATCAAGTGTTGATGATTGACAAGAGCACTAGTTTCAAGAAAAGGGCAAAGGGAAAGAAAGGGAACTTCAAGTAGAATGACAAGCAAGTTGTCACTCCCGAAGAAGCTCCAAGCTGGACCAAAGCCTGAAACCGAGTGCTTTACTCGCAAAGAAAATGGTCCTTTGAAGCGGAAATGCCACGAATATTTGGTGGATAAGAAGGATGGCAAAGTGAACAAGGGTATATTTGATATACTGAGTTATTAATGTGTGCCTTACTAGTGTTTATAGTAGCCCCGAGTATTTGATACTTGTTCGGTTGCAATGATTAGTAACTCAAGCAGGAGTTACTGAGAATAAGCAGAGACTAGTTGAAGGGGAAGTGACGATGAGTGTTGGAAGTAGTTCCAAGATTGATATGATCATCATCGCACACTCCCTATACTTTCGGGATTAGTGTTAAACCTAAATAAATGTTGTTTGGCGTTTGCGTTGAGCATGAATATGATTTGATCATGTTTATTGCAATACGGTTATTCATTTAAAATCAGAGAATAATTGTTGTTCTGTTTACATGAATAAGACCTTCAATGGTCATACACCCAATGAACATAGTTTGTTGGATCTCGATCGTAGTGATACACATATTCATAATATTGATGCCAAAAGATGAAAAGTTAATAATGATAGTGCAACTTATTTGTGGCACTGTCGTTTGGGTCATATCGGTGTAAAGCGCATGAAGAAACTCCATAAAGATGGATTTTTGAATCACTTGGTTATGAATCATTTGATGCTTGCGAACCGTGCCTTTTGGGCAAGATGACTAAAACTCCGTTCTCCGAAACAATGGAACGAGCTACTGACTTATTGGAAATAATACATACCGATGTATGCGATCCAATGAGTGTTGATGCTCGTGGCAAGTATCGTTATTTTCTGACCTTCACAAGATGATTTGAGCAGATATGGGTATATCTGCTTGATGAAACATAAGTCTGAAATAGTTGAAAGGTTCAAAGAATTTCAGAGTGAAGTGTAAAATCATCATAACAAGAAAAATAAAGTTTCTACGATCTGATCGTGGAGACGAATATTTGAGTTACGAGTTTGGTCTTCAATTAAAACGATGTGGAATAGTTTCACAGCTCACGCCACCTGGAACACCACAACGTTATGGTGTGTCCGAACATCGTAACCGCACTTTATTGGATATGGTGCAATCTATGATGTCTCTTACTAATTTACCACTATTGTTTTGGGGTTATGCATTAGAGACTGCTGCATTCACGTTAAAAGGGCACCATCTAAATCCGTTGAGATGACACCATATGAACTGTGGTTTAGCAGTAACCTAAGCTGTCGTTTCTTAAATTTTGGGGCTGCGATGCTTATGTGAAAAAGTTTCAACCTGATAAGCTCGAACCCAAATCGGAGAAGTGCGTCTTCATAGAATACCCAAAGGAAACTATTGGGTACACCTTCTATCACAGATCCGAAGGCAAGTTATTCGTTGCTAAGATGGATCCTTTCTAGAGAAGAAGTTTCTCTCGAAAGAAGTGAGTGGGAGGAAAGTAGAACTTGATGAGGTAATTGTACCTTCTCCCTAATTGGAAAATAGTTCATCACTGAAATCAGTTCCAGTGATTCCTACACCAATTAGTGAGGAAGCTAATGATGATGATCATGAAACTTCAGATCAACTTACTACAGAACCTCGTAGGTCTACCAGAGTACGGTCCGCACCAGAGTGGTACGGTAATCCTGTTCTGAAAGTCATGTTACTAGACCATGATAAACCTACGAATTATGAGGAAGCGATGATAGGCCATGAAATCTGAGATAGGATCCATGTATGAAAACAAAGTGTGGACTTTGGTGGAGTTGCCCGATGATCGGCAAGCCATATTGTATAAATGGATCTTTAAGAGGAAGACAGATGCTGATAGTAGTGTTACTATCTACAAAGCTCGACTTGTCGCAAAAAGGTTTTCGACAAGTTCAAGGTGTTGACTACAATGAGATTTTCTCAACTGTAGCGATGCTTAAATCTGTCCGAATCATGTTAGCAATTGCCACATTTTATGAAATTTGGCAAATGGATGTCAAAACTACATTCCTTAATGGATTTATTAAAGAAGAGTTGTATACGATACAACCAGAAGGTTTTTTCAATCCTAAAGGTGCTAACAAAATGTGCAAGCTCCAGCGATCCATCTATGGACTGGTGCAAACATCTCAGAGTTGGAATATAAGCTTTGATAAGTTGATCAAAGCATATAGTTTTACACAGACTTGCGGTGAAGCCTGTATTTACAAGAAAGTGAGTGGGAGCACTACAACATTTCTGATAAGTATATGTGAATGACATATTGTTGATCGGAAATAATGTAGAATTATTCTGCAAAGCATAAAGGAGTGTTTGAAAGGAGTTCTTTAAAAGAAAGACTTCAGTAAAGCTACTTACATATTGAGCATCAAGATCTATTGAGATAGATCAAGACACTTGATAAGTTTTTCAATAAGTACATACCTTGACAAGTTTTTGAAATAGTTCAAAATGGAACAGTCAAAGAAAGAGTTCTTGCCTGTGTTGCAAAGGTGTGAAATTGAGTAAGACTCGAATCCCGACCAAGGCAGAAAATAGAAAAGAGAATCAAAGTCATTCCCTATGCCTCAGTCATAGGTTCTATAAAGTATGCTATGCTGTGAACCAGACCTATTGTATACCTTGCTCTGAGTTTGATAAAGGAATACAATTTTGATCTAAGAGTAGATCACTGGACAGCGGTCAAGAATATCCTTAGTGAGGACTAAGGACATGTTTCTCGATTATGGAGGTGATAAAAGAGCTCGTCGTAAAAAGTTACAACGATGCAAGCTTTTACACCAATCCAGATGACTCTAAGACTCAATCTGGATACATATTGAAAGTGGGAGCAATTAGCTAGAGTAGCTCCATGCAGAGCATTGTAGACATAGAATATTTGCAAAATACATACGGCTCTGAATGTGACAGACCCGTTGACTAAGCTTCTCTCACAAGCTAAACATGATCACACCTCAGTACTCTTTGGGTGTCAATCACATAGCTATGTGAACTAGATTATTGACTCTAGTAAACCCCTTGGGTGTTAGTCACATGACGATGTGAACTATGGGTGTTAATCATATACAGATGTGAATATTAGTGTTAAATCACATGGCGATGTGAACTAGATTATTGACTCTAGTGCAAGTGGGAGACTGAAGGAAATATGCCCTAGAGGCAATAATAAAGTTATTATTTATTTCCTTATTTCATGATAAATGTTTATTATTCATGCTAGAATTGTATTAACCGGAAACATAATACATGTGTGAATACATAGACAAACATAGTGTCACTAGTATGCCTCTACTTGACTAGCTCATTGAATCAATGATGGTTAAGTTTCCTAGCCATAGACATGAGTTGTCATTTGATTAACGGGATCACATCATTAGGAGAATGATGTGATTGACATGACCCATTCCGTTAGCCTAGCACTTGATCGTTTAGTAAGTTGCTATTGCTTTCTTCATGACTTATACATGTTCCTATAACTATGAGATTATGCAACTCCCATTTACCGGAGGAACACTTTGGGTGCTACCAAGCGTCACAGCGAATCGGGTGATTATAAAGGAGTACTACTGGTGTCTCCAAAGGTACATGTTGGGTTGGCATATTTCGAGATTAGGTTTTGTCACTCCGATTGTCGGAGAGGTATCTCTGGGTCCTCTCGGTAATGCACATCACTATAAGCCTTGCAAGCAATGTGACTAATGATTTAGTTGCGGGATGATGCATTACGTAACGAGTAAAGAGACTTGCCGGTAATGAGATTGAACTAGGTATTGGATACCGACGATCGAATCTCGGGCAAGTAACATACCGATGACAAAGGGAACAACGTATGTTGTTATGCGGTTTGACCAATAAAGATCTTTGTAGTATGTAGGAACCAATATGGGCATCTTGGTCCCGCTATTGGTTATTGACCGGGAATGGTTTTAGGTCATGTCTACATAGTTCTTGAACCCGTAGGGTCCGCACACTTAACGTTTCGATGACAGTTTTATTATGAGTTTATAAGTTTTGATGTACCAAAGTTTGTTCGGAGTCCCGGATGTGATCACAGACATGACGAGGAGTCTCGGAATGGTCGAGACATAAAGATTGATATATTGGAAACCTATGTTTGGACATCGGAATGGTTCGGGTGAAATCGGCATTTTTGAGATCTGGGAGGTTACGGAACCCCGGGGATTAATGGGCCTACATGGGCCAAGAGGGAGAAAAGGAAGGAGCGAGGAGGGGCGCACCCTCCCTCCTAGTCCGAATAGGACAAGGGAAGGGGCGGCGCCCCTTTCCTTCCCTCTTCCTCCTCTTTCCCTTCTCTCCTACTCCGGTGGGAGTAGGACTCCCCTGGTGCGCCCCCTTGGCCGGCGGCCTCCTCCCCGGCTCCTTTTATATGGGGCGGGGCCACCCATAGACACACAAGTTGATCTACGGATCGTTCCTTAGCCGTGTGCGGTGCCCCTTCCACCATATTCCACCTCGGTCATATCGTCGCGGAGTTTAGGCGAAGCCTGCGCCGTAGAACATCATCATCGTCACCATGCCGTCGTGCTGACGGAACTCATCTCCGGAGCCTTTGCTGGATCGGAGGGCCGGAGATCGTCATCGAGCTGAACGTGTGCTGAACTCAGAGGCCCGGTACGTTCGGTGCTTGGATTGGTCGGATCGTGAAGACGTACGACTACATCAACCGCGTTGTGCTAACGCTTCCACTTACGGTCTACGAGGGTACGTGGACGAACACTCTCCCCTCTCGTTGCTATATCATCACCATGATCTTGCGTGTGCGTAGGAATTTTTTTGAAATTACTACGTTCCCCAAGAGAGCACGTGGTGGGGAACGATCCCACTGGTCGGAATCACAGGAGGGCAGCCGGTGGAGGAGATCCGGCGATGAACGCCGGCTCCGTTCCTGAGCGAGGGAGAGAAGGAGACGACGTGGGAAAGGACGGCGAATGGGTATGGGGAGTTAGAACTCCCCTGCCCGTCCTTATCCCCACGCGCTCGAACCGGCACGGTAGTACCGCGTATCATCGCGGTGGTACCGCTCAGGCGGAAGTACCGCACCGAGGCGATAGTACCGCTCAACCAGGCGGCAGTAAAAAATTACTGCCGCGTGGTAACGGTAGTACCGTGCTCCCGTAAGTGGTAGTATTGTGGCAGGCTGCGGTAGTACCGCCGCTGGCCGCGGTAGTACTGTGAACTCAAGTCACCGCAAGTTTCATCACGAGAAGAAAGCCTTTGGATGGAAACTTTTCACACACAAGAAACCACAAGAACACACACAAACCAGAGGCAGAGAGACAACAAGAAACCACCAAGCGACAAGGCCTCTCGAGGAGAGAGGGCGGTGGCCGAAGCCACCTATGTTTGAGTTGAATGGTATGGCACCGCGAAGAATTATCCTTGGGCCCATGACCAAAACTCGTCTTTGAAGCACAAGTACCATAAAAAATGGCTAATGTGAAAGAGGTGATCGATTTATGCATAATGGGGGAGGGAGAGTTCGTTGAGAGAACAACACTCCCCCTATGTCCATGCCTACACCTAAACTAGACAACAAGTTGAGTGTGGTGGGGGGTGCACGGGTTCAAGTCACATTGCTCAAATCAATGATATTTAGCTCGTGCCTTAACTCGCGAAATCTTGCTTCATCCAAGGGCTCCGTGAAAATATCTGCAAGGTTATCGTGAGTGTTGACATACTTGAGCTTGATCTCCCCTCGCCTAATGTGATCCCGGATGAAGTGATACCGAATCTCAATGTGCTTCGTCTTGAAGTGTTGCACCGGGTTGAGAGAAATCTTGATGGCACTTTCATTATCACACCAAAGAGGCACTTTGTCACAAATGACACCGTACTCCTTTAAAGTTTGCCTCATCCATAGGAGTTGAGCACAACAACTACCGGCCGCCACATACTCCGCTTCGGTGGACGAGAGACACACACAACTTTGCTTCTTGGAAGACCAACTTACCAAAGAGCAACCAAGAAATTGGCACCCTCAGGAAGTGGACTTCCTATCCACTTTGTCTCCATAATCGAATCCGTGAAACCTTCAAGCTTGAAGTTTGCTCCTCTTGGGGTACCATAAGCCAAAGTTTGGGGTATGAGCCAAATATCGAAAGATTCCCTTGACCGCCACAAAGTGACTTTCCTTTGGTGCAGCTTGAAAACGTGCACACATCCCCACACTCAACATGATATCCGGTCTAGATGCACAAAGGTAAAGCAAGGAGCCAATCATGGAGCGATATACCTTTTGATCCACCGCTTTACCATTGGGATCGATGTCAAGTTGGCACTTGGTAGGCATTGGTGTAGTAGCCGACTTGACATCACTTAGCTTGAATCTTTTAAGCATGTCTTGAGTGTATTTGGCTTGGTTGATGAAGGTTCCTTCTCTTCTTTGTTTGATGTCAAAACCAAGGAAGAATTTCAACTCTCCCATCGAAGACATCTTGAACTTGGAGGTCATGAGAGCGGCAAATTCCTCATTGAAAGCTTTGGTAGGAGAATCAAATATAATATCATCAACATATAGTTGGCATACAAACAACTCCCCTTTGACCTTCTTAGTAAAAAGAGTGGGATCGATTTGCCCTACTTCAAATCCACGATCTTGTAGCAACTCGGTAAGGTGGTCATACCACGCACGTGGGGCTTGTTTAAGGCCATAGAGTGCCTTATCGAGTTGATACACATGATCCGGGAAGTAGGGGTCCTCGAACCCAGGGGGTTGCTTGACATAGACCAACTCATTTATAGGACCATTAAGAAAAGCACTTTTCACATCCATTTGTTGCAACTTAAAGTTGTGATGGGAAGCATAAGCAATCAACAAACGAATGGATTCAAGACGAGCGACGGGAGCAAAGGTTTCACCGTAGTCGATACCCTCGACTTGGGAGTAGCCTTGTGCTACCAATCTTGCCTTGTTGTGAATGATGTTCCCATGAGCATCTTGCTTGTTCTTTAAGATCCACTTGGTTCCAATGACGTTGTGGTTCCCCGATGGTCTTGGCACCAATCTCCACACCTTGTTGTACTCGAAGTTGTTGAGTTCTTCATGCATGGCATTGAGCCAATCCGAGTCTTCGAGTGCCTCATCGACCTTTTGGAGTTCAACACAAGAGACAAATGCGTGATGTTCACAATAGTTTGCTAATTGTCTACGAGTGCTTACCCCCTTTCTTAGGCTTCCAACCACGTTTTCCATGAGATGGCCTTGGGTGGTGAGCTTGGAAGCAATCTTCGTGGCACGACGCTCTAATTCCTCCTCGGGTGTGGAAGGAGGAGGGTTAACTTGATCATCTTGAGCGCCGTCTTGAGCTTGTTCTTGATCTTGAGCTTGCTCATGATCTTGAACTTGCTCGAGGGGGACAACTTGACCTTGGGCATCATTTAGAGGTTCACCACCATCTTGAGGTTGATCTTTCCCTTGGTCTTGTTCATGAGGGTGAGGGCCTTCACTTTGTTCTTGAGCGTGTGGGTCTTGGGAGGTGATGGCTCCACTTGAGTGGAGCATTGTCCTTCTCCTTGCCCAAGGGGTTCCTCAATGGGTAGGATTTGACCAATACCCATTCTTCTTATGGCTTGGGGAGAAATTTCATCACCTACATCACAAGTACCACTTTGCTCCACTTGGGAGCCGTTATTTTCGTCAAACTCCACGTTACACATCTCCTCAATGAGTCCGGTGGACTTGTTGAGGACACGGTAAGCATGAGAGTTTGTAGCATAACCAACAAATATGCCCTCATGAGCTCTAGCCTCAAATTTAGACAAACGAACACCTTTCTTGAGAATGAAACACTTACAACCGAACACCCGGAAGTACTTGAGGTTGGGCTTGTTGCCGGTGAGTATCTCATAAGGAGTCTTGTTCAAGCCTTTGCAAAGATAGAGCCGATTGGATGCATGACATGCAGTGTTGATGGCTTCGGCCCAAAAGTTGTATGGAGACTTGAACTCCGCCATCATGGTCCTAGCCGCATCCATCAACATCCGGTTATTCCTCTCCCAACACCATTTTGTTGAGGGGTGTATGGAGCAGCATATTGGTGCTTGATCCCCTCATCACTAAGAAACTCATCCAAGGTGTAGTTCTTGAACTCGGTGCCGTTATCATTTCTTATTGTCAAGATCTTTGCATTGTGTTGACGTTGAGCTTCATTTGCAAAGTCGATGACGGTTTGTTGAGTCTCACTCTTCCTCTTGAAGAAGTATACCCAAGTGTATCTTGAATAGTCATCCACAATCACCAAGCAATACTTTCTACCTCCAAGACAATAAAAAGATGGAGGCCCAAAGAGATCCATGTGAAGGAGCTCCAAGGGTCTGTTCGAGTAGATGATGGTTGAAGGAGGGTGAGCCTTTTCATGAAGCTTTCCTTCGATACAAGCACTGCAAGCACGATCTTTGGCAAAACTAACATTTGTTAGTCCACGGACATGGTCCCCCTTGAGAAGACTTTGCAAAGATCTCATATTGGCGTGGGCTAAATGGCGATGCCAAAGCCATCCCATGTCAACTTTAGCCATTAGGCATGTCACGGTCTTAGTGGGTCGCTCTGAGAAGTTAATCACATAGAGACCGTTCTCGACATGCCCAACAAAGGCTACTTTAAGAGTCTTGCTCCACAAGAGGGCCACGGTATTAATGTCAAAGAATGTAGCAAAACCCATGAGTGCAAGTTGACGAACGGAAAGCAAATTGTATGCAAGGGACTCAACAAGCATGACTTTCTCGATCATTAGATCATGAGAAATGACAACCTTGCCGAGACCCAATACCTTAGAATGTGAAGCATCACCCCACTCGACATTGGTGGGCATAGATGGAATCTCCACCAAGTCCTTGCTCCCGGTCATAAGATTTGTTGCTCCACTATCGAGCAACCATGATCCCCCACCGGAAGCAAACACCTACAAGAGATCAATGCTTGGTTTTAGGTACCCATTTAGTAATGGGTCCTTTGATGTTAGTAACAAGGGTCTTGGGAACCCAAATAGACCATTCAATGTACTCATAAGGAGAACCAACAAATTTAGCATAAACATGTCCATCACTAGCACGGCACAACACATATGACGGGTTAAAGTCGCCGGCTTTGTTTGAGGACATGCTTTTGCCCTTTGGATGTCAACTCCTTCACTTTTCCTTCTTCTCCTTAGGAGCACCCTCTCCCTCTTTCACAAACGTTTGCTTGAGAGGAGGAGGACGTTTGGTCTTGTTGTTGTTCTTCTTCTTGCTCTTGGACTTGGGTGCAAACCCAATTCCTTCCTTGGCCACAACTTCCTTTTGATTGCTCAAAAGGTCATTGAGGTTCTTCTCACCTTGAATGCATGTCACAAGGCCTTTCTCAAGTTGATCCTTCAACTTGGCATTCTCCTCCATAAGATGCGCATGCTCACAACACGGGTTAGTAGCACATGCATTATCAATTAATACCATGTGAGGAAAAGTGGCCTTTTCCTTGATTAGCTTAACTTGGAGTTGAGCATGAGACTCCTTGAGATTAGTGTGAGCACCCTTCAAGACCTTGTGGGCCTTGTCAAGTATCTCAAACTCCTCTTTGAGTCTAGCATGATCAACCCCAAGCTTAGCCTTCTCGGAAGTTAGCACACGAGACACGACAAGAGCATGATCAAGA
The DNA here is from genome assembly GCA_021437245.1 of Aegilops speltoides. Classification (NCBI taxonomy): domain Eukaryota; kingdom Viridiplantae; phylum Streptophyta; class Magnoliopsida; order Poales; family Poaceae; genus Aegilops; species Aegilops speltoides. Next base: position 85,094 of record JAHHZJ010002101.1, read on the forward strand.
TCTTTCTTTAACTTAGCATGGTCATCATTGTGTGACTCCTCAAAAGTCAAACGATGCACGCTCTTCCTCGAGGGCATTAGAGATCCGATATCTCATCGGCATAGTCACGACTATGACTTTCCATCTTAGAGATGGTTTCTTCGTGAGCCTCGATCATGTCATTGGCCTCACCAAGTTGTTCCAAGAGAGCAACAAAGTGCTTCTTGGACTTACCCTTGAGCTTACTCATGAAAGACTCAAATTCATTCACTTCCTCATTAGACTCAACATGTTCATCAATGCAATCCTCCAAGGAGGGATTAGTAATGATGGTGGTTATGATGTTGGGGGTTACCTTGTTTGAAGCTTTAGCCATGAGGCACTTGGCGGTGATGTTTTCATTGGTTGAATCAAAGAGAGACACCAGGGGAGTAGTAGCAATGGCAACGGATGCCATGGCCATTGCTTCTCCACTTTCATCATCATCGTCATCCTCTTGGTATTCTTCTTGAACCACCAACCCACGAGTTGGAGTCTTCTTGGCGAAGTTGTTCTTGTTGGGGAAGGACTTGGCTTTGTCTTTTCGAATGAATTTGCCACCATTGTCTTCCCGCTTCTCATAAGGACAATCCGCAACGAAATGGCTCACATTGCCACAGTTGAAGCAAGTTCTAACTCGTTGCTTGCCCTTGACGCCACTTGAGTTGTTCTTGTTGAAGTTGGGTCTTGAATTCTTCTTGCTCCAAAATTGTCTTGAAGCAAGGGCCATGTGCTCATGATAATCATACTTGGTGTCTTCGGGATTGCTCTCCTCATCTTCCACTTCTTCCTCTTCTTCCATGATGACCTTGGCCTTCAAAGCAAGATTGGGCTTCTTTGCCCTTTGAGAATGGAGCACCGCATTATCAGCGGTCTTGTCCAAGATGCTCATTGCAACGAACTCATCCAACACTTCACTTGAGGTCATGGAGTGGAAGTCCGGTCGTTGACGAATGACGGAGGACATGGCCTTGTTGTAGGGCATCATGGCCTTGAGGAACTTGCGCTTGATCCAATTGTCATCTGTGTCCTTGCTTCCATGATCTCGGAGTGAGACCGCGAGTTTGGTCACTCTTCGAAAGAGCTCACGAGGTTCTTCATCTTCTTTCATTGCAAACTCATCGGCTTCATCTTGTACCACTTCATAGTTGGAGCGTTGGATGCTAGCACTTCCTCGATAGAGAGACTCAACACATTTCCATGCTTCTTTCGCCATGGCATGGGGTCGAAGATGAGGGAGATCTTCGGGAAGGATTGCATCTTGGATGATGAAGAGAGCACTCTCATTGAATTGATTGTCCACGGGTTCTCGAGGGGTGAAGTTGCTTGGGTCATGAGGATAGAAACCTTCTTCAATGATTCTCCAAAGGTTAGTGTTCACATGTTTTAAATGACGCTTAAAGCGATAGACCCAAGAATCAAAATCTTCATGTTTCTCATATTTAGGAGGAGGACCGGCATGATTCAAATGAGTTGAGGGGATTGGCCCTCCATAAACCGGGGGTTCCACATGGGCAAAGATGCCGGTACCATTTCTACTACTAATAGAAGGACTCTTTTCAATGTTAGCTTCCCCCTTGTCGGAGGTAGCATCCGTCACCTTGTTGGTGGGATCACCCACTTTCATCGGCGAGGTAGATTGTTTAAGTCCTTCTAGGAAATCTTTAAACATGTCCTTGACCTCGGTCGTCATGGAGGTTTTCAATGTTTCCAAGGCCACATTGAATTCCTCACGTGAGATCGAGTTACCCCCATCTCCCGTAGATTATATCGGATTCGCACCGGAGTGCTCTCCCATCTCATCTATGACATCAACCATACTCTTCGGACAGTAAAGACCTTAAAAAGAGACGAGGCTGTGATACCAATTGAAAGGATCGATATGGTTGACTAGAGGGGGGGTGAATAGGCAACTAACAATTTTTAAGCTTTTCTTTACCAATTAAACTTTGCAACAAAATAGGTTGTCTAGATGTGCAACTAAGTGAGCAACCTATATGATGCAATAACAACTAGCACATATGCAAGCAATGGATGTAACACAAGAAGGCTTGCAAAAGTAAAGGCACGAAATAACCAAGAGTGGAGCCGGTGGAGACGAGGATGTGTTACCGGAGTTCCTTCCTTTTAAGGGGAAGTACGTCTCTGTTAGAGCGGTGTGGAGGCACCATGCTCCCCAAGAAGCCACTAGGGCCACCGTATTCTCCTCACGCCCTCACACAATGCGAGATGCCGTGATTCCACTATTGGTGCCCTTGAAGACGGTGACCGAACCTTTACAAACAAGGTTGGGGCAATCTCCACAAAAATTGGAGGCTCCCAACAACACCACGAAGCTTCACCACAATGGAGTATGGCTTCGAGGTGACCTCAACCGTCTAGGGTGCTCAGACACCCAAGAGTAACAAGATCCGCTAGGGATAAGTGGGGGGAATCAAATATCCTGTGGTGGAAGTGTAGATCGGGCCCTTGTCACCCAATCCCGAGCAAATCAACAAGTTTGATTGGCTAGGGAAAGAGATCGGGCAAAAATGGAGCTTGGAGCAACAATGGAGCTTAGAGGTGGAAGAGGTAGTCAACTAGAGGTAGAAGACACCCCTTATATAGTCGTGGGAAAAATCCAACCGTTATCCACATGTTCAGCCCGCGACACGCGGTACTACCGCTCCAGGAGCGCGGTACTACGGCGAGGCCGCGCGGTACTACCGTGGCGGACCATGGTACTTCCGCGACAGCAGCACAGGCCGGAACTTTCCTGACTAGGGGGGCTATACTACCGCTTGCGCGGTACTACCGCTCCCCCTTGCGGTACTACCGCAAGGCAGGAAAGTCATTGCCTGGGAAGGGCGCAGATGAAATAAATTACATCCGTGCCTACTTCCGCTGAAAATGAGGTGGTACAAAAATCCAACGCGGTACTACCGCTCGTGAGGCGCGGTACTACCGTGGCAGGCGCGGATGTAGAAAATTACATCCGCTCCTACTACCGTGACGCTGCGGTACTAGGTAGGAGGGCCACGGTACTACGACTCCTGGGGAGCGGTACTACCGTGGGCCCCCGCGGTACTACCGCGCTGGGCGAGTGGTACTACCTTGGGTGGCGCGGATGTAAAAATTACATCCGCCCCTACTACCGTGCCGGAGCGGCACTAGGCCTGGGGGCCGCGGTACTACGGCTCCAAAGGAGCGGTACTACCGTGACCCATAGCGGTACTACCGCTGGTACTTGCGGTACTACCGCAAGCACAGCAGTAGTCGTCAGATTTCAGTACAACCAAGATAACGATGAGAAGCTCCAAAGTGCAGGGAAAGGTAGGACAAGTGTACGTGTTGATTCCATCCAAACCTTTCCGACGCGGACCCCCTCTTAATAGTACGGCTCTCCTACGACTCAAATCCACCAAAGAGAAACGTAGAACAACGCCGACTTCAATTGTCTCCGAGGGGCACCAAATCGTCTCGTGCCTAGTGATGAAGTATCTGAGAAACTCAAGGCACACGATTAGTCCGCAAAAGCATTGTCATCAATCACCAAAACACCTAAGGGATAAATATGCCCTTACACTTAGTGTTCAGAACATAAGATAGGAACATGTGCTCGCAAACCAACAACGCTGCTGCAGACAAGACTGCCGATATACGAAGGCTTGAGGAAAGATTATTCAATGGCAAGATGCCACCGACTATGATTTTATTGTGCATTGTCGCCACCACTGCCATAAAGGGCCTAAGCGACGGACAACATGCGCCTATTGAAACACCAAAACAAGGTCTTCCCGCACTCCCGCACTGACATAGCGGCGGAGGAGGAGGTTGTGGCCACCTACCGGTGGAGAAGTGGCGGTATATTGCCCCCAGAGATTCCCTCTCTCTAGAGTTTTGGGGAGAGAAAATGGTTCAGAGCCAATCTTGGGTATGTATGGAATTCAAGTGAGTAGAATTTTTTTATTCTCTTGTTTGCACAAGTCAAATATAGTCTTACTACATACCTCCTCCCACTAGCGTTGTAGTTTTTTCTATCTAATGAATGCATGCATCTTTCTTGCATGGTTAAGAAAACATAGTGAAAACAGATTGTCCTTTTGCATATATTTTTTATTTCAAAAAAGCACTCAGATATATTAACCAAACCCGCAATAGAAACAATCCTGGAAAACAATGAAATTACATCATAGTCCCGTGGGGGTCGACCTCTTCTTCCTCTTGAATGGGATGATGGTGCATCGCCACATGTTGCTTCATCAACGAAGCCAACCTATCTTTGTTGATAACGGAAGAGAAGCCATCAAGTCCATGGTCTTGTCAGACCATCACCCTCTGATCTAGGGCGATGACCTATCGGCAGAGAAAAAGTGGCATCACGGAACACCCAGAGATTTCCTCTCTCTAGAGTTTTGGGTAGCGAAAGCCGTTCCAAACTGATCTCTGGTAGGGATGGAATTTAGGTTCGTAGAGTTTCTTATCTCTTCTTTGCCCTAATTCACAAATCACAATATAGTCTGACTATATCCCCCTCCCCTACCCACCCACCCACCAGTTTTTAACAAACTGAGACTTCTCTTCGGAAGGTCACTCCTCTGTTCGTGTCATGAAGCACAACGCACACGAGACTGCCCTTCAGTTTTGATCTTCATGTCACCTAATACTTCTCCATCCCACTTCCCGACATCCATCGCGAGGGGAAGAGCAGGCCTTTGAAACTACTACTCGTATCTCCTTCGATGTTGCTCCTTTGCACGTCTCATGAAACACAACACACATGAGACCACCCCTCGTTTACTAAGATTTATGCCGCCTAAGCCTTTTCCATCCCGCTTCCCGGTGTCCACCATGAAGGATAGCAGGCCGATGAGACCACTGCTTGCATCTTCTCTGACATTGTTGCGGACAACTGCCTCCTTAATGATGTCTATGACCGTTAACGCCGCTGCCACTACAAACACATTGTCATCCAACACATTGTATATGCTCTTATCACTTCTTTTATAGGAATCACTCTTTGGACTTCGGTACTAACAATTGATCTAGACCTGTTATATTTGTTTTATGTACTAGATTACATGTCTAGTTTGTTTTGAGCATCTACAACCGAACCCTCCTTCCCTCCTAAATGTCCGGGATGTCCAGCACCCCTCAAATCCAACCCATATGTGGGGCGGATTTGGGCCGCCCAGACATGCCCGGGTGAGACCGCCACATCGTAGCTAACAGGCTGGACCTACTCCAAATCACTCCAAATGGAGCAAGTTCACCAAGTCATCCGCCCTCTCTTTTATCGATGATTCATCGCCCTCCTCCACCCTTGCTCCTCGTCCATGTCGCAGTCCTAGATGTCGATGTCCACTACATCCCCTACTGCCATGGATGATGGCTCAATCAAGTCTGTGGGATCCCCGACCATCGTGAGCAAGGCGAAGACCATCGCACAAAGAGAGCATCGCGCCCGATAGCGAGCCCTCAAAGTAGCGGAGAAGGAAGCTGCATTGAAGGACACTTCGTCGGATCAATTTTTGGATGACTGTTTCATTGTGATGTATCTTTTAGGACACATTCATGACGAACATGATAAATGATGGTCTAGAGGCTCCACATTATTACTTGATACCAATGACCTTTTGTTTGATGTTTGGGAAAACATCGGGCACTAAAAAAGGAAGGCACCAAAGGCAAGAGGACCGACATTCACAAACCATGAAGATGTGTTCTTGTGTGAAGCTTGGTTGGCCACAAGGATGGATCATGTTTGTGTAACCGAGTAAAAGGGCACAAAGTATTGGCAAAAAATCCACAAACATTACCACGAACACAAGCACTATATGGAGTCGGTCGCTATCACATCCATACCACCTGCAATGAGGGCTCTTTCCAACATAGATGGGTCACGATCCAAGAGTTCATGAACAAGTTTTGTCGTGGTGTTGGAATCCACAACCATCTAAGTTTGATTTGCTTCACATTGTCCTCATTTGTATTGTTTGCTTCATTTCTTGTATTATTTTGAGTGATTGTTGTTTGCTAGATGGGGTTGGCCGCCACTTTGTACCAACAAATTGAGAAAATAAAGCATTCACTATGTACCATTGTTAGTTGAACTTGATCGGAAAACCAAAGTAGTAAACCCCTTATCATGAGCTCAGGAAACCCACCAAGAAGATGAAGAACAACGATGGCTCCAGACCCCATCAATTTATTGAATTGGATGGACATGATGACCCAAGTTGAGGGGCGGGGGCAGGGGCAAGAGGTCATGGTGAAAGTGCAACTAATCCCCGGGTGGTTTTGGTAATTAATAACAACATATATATCATTGAACTAATAGTTTCTTGAGAATCATTTCAGAAAGTTCAGTGATATGGGTATGGCAATGACTGAAGAGTGGACCCTCAAAATGCTAAGGCAAGCATTGGCAAAAGCTCAAGACTCCATTTTGGTTTAGTGATCCAAGATCACATTGAGTCTATAGGAAAGCCAATACTATTAAAAGGGATGAGGTTATGATAATGATCTGGTTGCTCAAAGTGCTTAGTGATACATCTCCTAAACTATCGCAACTCTCACTTCCATAATACACTCATAAGTAATCTCGGTCCCACCGATTCCATAAACTCACCACACCGAGATGAACCACCTCACCATATAGCCAAACCCTAGAAATCTCGGATTTTCCGATTCGAACTCGGTCTCACCAAACTGGTGTTGCCAAGCTTCAGAACCTTCGTCATCAAATCGGTGTCACCAAGATGATGAAGTCGGTCCCACCGAGATTGGCAAACCCTAGTCTTTACACGAATCGGACTCACCGAGATTGTATTTTCGGTCCCACCAAAAATCCCAACGTTCACATGTTTTGAACTTTCGGTCTCACCGAGTTGTCAACTTCGGTCTGACCGAGATTGGTCAAATGTGTGTAACGGTTGGATTTTGTGTGGAGGCTATAAATACCCTCCACCCCTCTTCATTCGTGGAGAGAGCCATCGAAAGAACTACCACTCCTACCTTACATTTCGAGAAGAAAACTACCTACCCTTGTGTTGAGATCAAGTTGCTCCACTCCCACCATATGAAGCTTGATCTCTAGCCTTCCCAAGTTGCTTTCCACTCAATCCTTTCTTCCACCACAGCCAAATCAGTGAGGAGAGTTGAGTGTTGGGGAGATTATCATTTGAAGCACAAGAGCAAGGAGTTCATCATCACCAACACCATCTATTACCTTTTGGAGGGTGGTGCCTCCTAGATTGGTTAGGTGTCGCTTGGGAGCCTCCGTCGAGATGTGGAGTTGAACCAAGAAGTTTGTAAGGGCAAGGAGATCGCCTACTTCGTGAAGATCTACCCCGAGTAAGGCTAGTCCTCCGTGGGCGTATGCCATGATGGCATAGACAAGGTTGCTTCTTCGTGGACCCTTCGTGGGTGGAGCCCTCCGTGGACTCTCGCAGGCGTTACCCTCCGTGGGTTGAAGTCTCCATCAACGTGGATTGACGATAGCACCACCTATCGGAACCACGAGAAAAAATCTCCGTGTCTCCAAATTGCGTTTGCTCTTCTCCACCTCTCTTTACTACATGTGCAACTTACTTTCCGCTGCCTATACTCTATAATTGCATGTGTAGGGTGATACTTGACTTGATCATCATTGTGAACTTGCCAAAAACTTGTCTTTATCAAAAGGCTGAATTTTTATATTGTCAAGTAGTCTAATCACCCCCCCTCTAGACATACTTTCGATCCTACAAGTGGTATCAGAGCTTTGGTCTCCATTGTATTGGTTTCCATTGCATTGGACTCCATAAGCTTGGTTTCACAACCTAGGAGAGTATGGCGTCTAGTGAGGGTAATTTTCGTAGAGGCCCTTACTTTGATGGTTCAAACTTTGCTAGTTGGAAGCATAAAATGAAAATGCATATTCTTGGACATAACCCTGCCGCATGGGGCATCATTTGTGTTGGTTTGCAAGGTGAGTTCTTCGAGGAAGGAAAAGTTCCGGATCGTGAAGCTACAGCGGATGAATTACGGATGTTGCAAAACAATGCTCAAGCTTGTGACATTCTCTTCAATGCTTTGTGTTCCGAGGAGTTCAACAAAATCAGCCGTCTTGAGAATGCAAAAGAGATTTGGGATACTTTGGTCTAAATGCACGAAGGTACCGAGTTCGTGAAGGAATCAAAGCTAGATGTTCTTCAAGGTCAACTTGACAAGTTCAAGATGAAGGAAGGTGAAGGAGTCGCTGAAATGTACTCTAGGCTTGCTCTCATCACAAATGAGATTGCCGGCTTAGGAAGCGAAGAAATGACCGACCAATTCATCATCAAGAAGATTCTCAGAGCTTTGGATGGAAAGTATGACACCGTGTGCACTTTGATCCAAATGATGCCAAACTACAAGAATCTCAAGCCAACCGAAGTCATTGGAAGAATTGTTGCTCATGAGATGACACTTAAAGATAAGGAAGAGCTTCACAACAAGTCAAGTGGTGCTTACAAAGCTACAATTGATGCTCCCACAACCTCAAGTGACAAGCTAGTTTCCATTGAAGAGATAAGCCTAATGGTGAAGAACTTCAACAAATTCTACAAGAGTAGAAGCAAGGAAAGAAGCTCAAAGTCTAGATCATATGATGAAAAGAGATCTTCTAGTCGTGATCGAAACTGCTACAATTGTGGAAGACCCGGACACTACTCAAATGACTGTTCGGCTCCCCACAAGAGAAGAGAAGAATCTCCAAGAAGAAGAAGCTCAAGAGAAGAGTCACCTCGGAAAGAGAGAAGGAGTAGAGATGATCGCTATGAACGAAGACCCTCTCGGAGAAGCAAGGATTCGGAGAGGAAAGACAAGTCATCAAGGAGCTACACAAGAAGAAAACATCAAGCTCATGTAGGTGAATGGGTCTCCGGCTCCGACTCGACAATCACTCCGAAAGAAGCTATCACTCCAACTCCGACTACTGATCAAGATGAAGGTGTTGCCGGTCTTGCTCTCGTGTCTTCCAACTCCAACTCCTATGACTTGTTTGATTAACCAAATGAGGGAATTGGAAGATGCTTCATGGCTAAAGGCCCCAAGGTATCACACCCTGAATTTATTGACTTTGATAGTGATGAGGATGACTTGCTTGGTGAAGATGAGCTTTTACATGATAAATCTAGTGAGCCTAGTAATGATGAACATGCTAGTAGTCTTTATAGTCGAGAAGAGTCGAATGACAATGCTATGAAGGAGATTGAGCGTCTAACTAAAGAACTAACACTCTTAAGTTAGCTCATGAAACAACTCAAGAAGATCATAGAGAGCTCCTAAGATCTCATGAGAAGCTACGCTTTGAGAAGCTCAATCTAGAGCAAGAACATGAGTTCCTAAAAGCAATCAATGACGATCTTCGAAAGAAGAGTTCTTCATATCTTGCCAAACGACTTCTCTTGTCTAATTTCTTGCCATCTATTAAAACTAAGCATGACAAGCATAAGAAAAATTCTTCATCTAGTAGTAACAATAACCATGCTAAATCCAATATTGTTGCTCCTAGTAATTCTCTTGATTCCACTAACAATGTTTCAAGCCAAGTTACACTTGAGCAAGAAAATAGTTTATTGAAAGGGATTATAGAGAAAGGTGTCTACAAGAGCCTTGCGGAAGCAAAAACTTTGAGGAAATTGTTACAAGCAAGGAAGGCACCGGAAGAATCAAGGAATTGGTTTTGAGCGAAAGTTCAACGCCGAGGGTGTTGAATGGGAAGAAGGTCAATATCCCACTCCAAAGTTTGTTTCTCAAAAGGAGAAGTACGATCCTACTTCTTCCAATGTGGAACAAGCTCAAGATGATCTTCCACCACAAGACCACAAGCTAAAAGGCAAGGACAAGCTTCAAGAGGAGATTGATGCATTTATTGAAGCACCTAAAGCCATGGTCAAGTGGGTTCCCAAGGAAACGTCAAGTTCTACTTCGTCAAGCTCAACTACAACCCCAAGGATTCCCATCAAGATGATGTGGATCCCGAAGAAGAAGAACTAGAGAGTTCTTGAGGGTGACTCCGCCAACATACTCCACTCACATTCATTTTGGCAAGAACTGGTGCAATCAACTTCAACATCTTGGACTAGTTCATGGAGTCACAAACCCTCTTGTTGGTAAGTCAAGGGACAAGGTAATCATTGCTTTCATGGACATCATCTATTGTGTACTTCAATCTATGTCCGTGGATATCCTTGTTTGTTCCTTGTGGGACTAACCCATGTAGGTATTGAAAGTGCCCGAATCCAAAGGATTGCTCCCAACTCTTGATGATCTTCATCAACATTTAGCATCCACATCCTCAACATCTACATGAAGTCTTCTACGACAACCCAAGGTTAGTTTGACCCTTTAAAAGGGGTTCTCACATCTAGGGGGAGCTTTGCTCTAAAGAATTGAGCTAAAGCATCTTCAAATGATGTGAACACATTAATGCTTTATGTAAAAGTGGTAACCCCACTTGTGCTTAAACGATGAGTATGACCTATGATCAAATGTTCTCATTTGACTCCTAAGTCAATATACTCATATATAGATGACCTAGTCATCGACAAATTGTGTGATAGTAGCTAGAGTTTTTGTTGGTGCATGTTTGACACATATTTCATTTGCTATCTTATTGTGTGAGCATGTTGGATGCATGATTTTATCCATTCAAGGACATCCATTTGTTGCTTTGGTCGTTTTGATTTTTCTGACCAAATGGATGGACAAGAATGCCTAAGTTCCTCCCCTAGCTATCTATGCTTTCTTGTCTCAAATTCTATTCATGCTTATATCACAAACTTTGAACAAGTCATTTTTGGACCCACCGAGTGAGGAGCACTCGGAGCCACCGATCCGTCAAAGGCTTAACTTCCAAAACCTTCTAAGTGATTTCGGTCGGACCAACCCACTCAAACTCGGTCAAACCGAAAGCACTTGGATTGATCTAGGTTTTCACCTCGGTGAAACCAAATTGTAATTTTTGGCGTGACCGAAGTGTGTAACTGCCCAGCAGTTATCCATCTCGGTGCCACCGAGTTTTACAACTCGGTCCCACCGACAGCTAAGGGGTATATATACTCCGTGGGTCGCGCGCATTGATTTCTACTTCAAAACGCCTCGCCCCCACCCCTTCTTTGCCGCCGCCGTGGTCTCCGGATCGTCTCCGTGTCCGCTTTGTGCGCCCTCGCCGCAGGTCTCCGTCGCCGTCAACGGACATTCTCTCCGCGCCGTTGCCGCCGTAGAGGAACTCCACCAAGTTAGGGTGAGTTTCAATCCCACTCGTGCTCCCATCTCCGATTCAATGCACGATTGGTTTGCCTAGCATCTTGCCACGTTTGAGATCTTCCTTAACACCAGATTAGTTCCTTTGAACGAAATTCGAGTAAAAGTTTTAGGGTTAGGTTTCCGCCGAACACATCTCGGTGAGACCGATTCTACATTCTCGGTATGGCCGATTTGGCCTCTGGCCATTGATCGCACTTTTCGGTCCAACCGAAGTTGTGCAAATCGGTGTGACCGAAATGAGGATTTAGTGAAACCCTAGTGTTTTCGGCAGATCGAAACCCATTTCGTCCAACCGAAAGTGGTGTGAATGGTTCTGTTTGAACACTTCGGATTCACGAATTTTAGACTCGGTCGACCGAAATGCATTCTGTGAAAACCTAAAACTGAAATTTGAACTCATTTGTTTGCAAAATCTTCGCAGTTTGTGATAACTCTTCTACTCGCCTACACCTTATCTATTCACGGGTTGTCACCATGTCGATGCGGTGATAGCCGAACAGGTCCGAGTCTCCTATTGAAGAAATTCGAGGCGGGCACTAGTCCCGAGCCCAAGCAGCTCTTCGATGATGGTGAGAGGAGCACACCAAGTGGTTTGCCTCCTGCAGCCACGAGGGTACGTAAAGAAGAGGAATTCGATGAAGAAGATTCTGATTTCATTGCTGAGGAAGAGGTTTCCTCCAAGCCAAAGAGAAAAGTTGTTGCCAAAGAGCATCAAGGGCAGCAAACCAAGAAAGGCACCAGAAAAGTGAAGAAGTCCACTGTTGCCAAGAAGCTAAGTATGGAAGAGGAAACCACAAGTAAGGTGAAGAAAACTTCCAAGAGGAAAAGGATTGTGCATGATGAAGCAGCAGATGATGATGATGATGAGGAAGCACCCCAGCCTCCTCAAAAGCCTAAGCTCATGGGTGATGCCATCAGGGCAGGAGCAACTTCTAAATCCAAGCCATCTGCTCCAGCAAAGGCAGCTCAAGCCAAGCCTGCTGCCAAGCCCAAGAAGACTGTCAGGAACATTCCAGCTTCAGAGAAGAGGAAAGATAATGTGCCACCAGCTGTGTCAGATGATGAGGCACTGTCTTCTTTGAAACTTCGCCGTAAACTGCCACTCCACAATGATGCTCATCCTCAAGCCGAGAACATGAAGGAAAGGAAGGACAGAGGTCTCGGGCTATGGAGACAAGCTGATCCATATCTTTGTGAGGAGAAGGACTGCTGTTGATCCAAGATTCCACACCGAGAGCAGCAGGACTTCTATGAGATCAGGTTGATGGACAAGAAGCCCATTGTTGCGACACTCGCTATGTTGATTGGGCATACATTGTGAGTGAAGAGCACAGAGACTTCTTTCCACATGTGCATGAGAGCTTCACCGCATGTGGTGTTGCTGAGTTTGTTGGTCAAAAGTTGACTGATTGGAATGATGAAATGATTATGCAATTCTATGCCTGACTCATTTCTATCCGGATGGAAAGATCACATGGATGATGAAGGCCAAAGATTCTCTTCATTGTAGAAGAATGGGCAGAACTGCTGAATGCTCCAAAGTGCCAAGAGAAGATGATGTTGATGTCTATGGCATTCCCAAGCAGAACCATGAGTCTATGAAGAACATGTACAAAGAGGTTCCACTAAGGATGTGGAAATCTGGAAGCTCGGCTCGGTGTATCATCTCGAGCAGGTCTACCTACCACAAACACTATTTCGAGGCATACCTTGATGCCCAAGTCCGGAGATCATCGCGTGATCGAGGGTATTCTATCAACATGCTGCATATACTTGATGAGAAGGCACCTTTCAAGGTGATGGATTTGATAGTTGAGACTATCAAGAGGACTGCAATGACCGAAGAGGTCATGTGGATTTGCCCGCACATTCAGATGCTTATCAATGCCAAGTTTGGCACGGGCACATACTTGTTGGATAGACCACACTTGCCATCGCAGCCTGAGCATGAGGACAATGAAGTTGTGATGGATGAGGAGGACCCAACGTCGGTTGAAGGTCAAGCAAAGGTTGAAGCTGCCAAGAAAGCCAAAGCTGAGAAGGAAGGAAGCAGCAGCAGCAGCCTAAACCCAAGAGTGTTGGAGAGCAGCTCCTTGAAGCTACCAGAGGATTGAACAACGCCTGCCAGCATTGTGCGATCTCGGGAGAGTCTTGAGAGGATTGTTGAAGACAAGATCCATGCTCTGGATGTCAAGTCGATGAAGTGCAAGTCATGTCAACAAGCTTGAGGCGATATCGAGGAAGCAAAGAGGGAGAAGGAAGAGCTCATGCGTGAGATGCAGGATGACCTAGTCCAGGATGATTATGAACAGCCTGCTCCGGTTCCCACAAGACCCCGATCAGCTGCTATCCCAGTGACAGACACCAGGACTACAGCCTCAGCACCTCCCACAGCTCCATCAGTGGCTCCAGCTCCAGCTCCAGCTCCAGTGACCACTCCTCCAGCTCCATAGACATCAGCTGAAGCCTTCGCAGATGCAGCCATCTCAACTCCATCAACCCAGACAGGAGCCGCCAGCAGAGTCCCCAGTGACGTTTAGCTCTATACTTTTCGAACTTTTTGGTAACTTGTTGCCAAAGGGGGAGAAATTGTATAGATCATAGGACTTCGAGAGAGAGAGTGCTCGCTTTGCTCTTTCATTCATTTGCGGTTTCTTTGAGATACTTTTGAGATTTTTCGAGACATTCCGTGTGTTTGATACTACGTTTGTTCTACCTTAATGAGTGCTTGGTCGTACTATGCCTTAATGTGTGCTTAATGCTTATCATATGCTATTCATATCTTGTATGGCCATTTACTCATGTCTTGGTGTTTGGGTGCATGCTATTCATTCTTATCATTTTGTGTGCTCCACCAAGATGTATGTGACATGGAAGAGTGACCCATGATCCTAATCGATTGTGCATTTGCATTCAAACGCAAATCTTAAATAATGCACAAATTTAGGGGGAGCTCTTGCTTATCACATACTTCTCAAAGCGACGATATTATTCATTGATTATATCCTTTGTCGAAGCTTTGATCTATATGTTGTCATCAATTACCAAAAAGGGGGAGATTGAAAGTGCAACTAATCCCCGGGTGGTTTTGGTAATTAATAACAACATATATATCATTGAACTAATAGTTTCTTGAGAATCATTTCAGAAAGTTCATTGATATGGGTATGGCAATGATGAAGAGTGGACCCTCAAAATGCTAAGGCAAGCATTGGCAAAAGCTCAAGACTCCATTTTTGGTTTAGTGATCCAAGATCACATTGAGTCTATAGGAAAGCCAATACTATTAAAAGGGGATGAGGTTATGATAATGATCTGGTTGCTCAAAGTGCTTAGTGATACATCTCCTAAACTATCAGCAACTCTCACTTCCATAATACACTCATAAGTAATCTCGGTCCCACCGATTCCATAAACTCAGTCACACCGAGATGAACCACCTCAGCCATATAGCCAAACCCTAGAAATCTCGGATTTTCCGATTCTGAACTCGGTCTCACCGAAACTGGTGTTGCCAAGCTTCTGTAACCTTCTGTCATCAAATCGGTGTCACCAAGATGATGAAGTCGGTCCCACCGAGATTGGCAAACCCTAGTCTTTGCACGAATCGGACTCACCGAGATTGTATTTTCGGTCCCACCGAAAATCCCAACGTTCACATGTTTTGAACTTTCGGTCTCACCAAGTTGTCAACTTCGGTCTGACCGAGATTGGTCAAATGTGTGTAACGGTTGGATTTTGTGTGGAGGCTATAAATACCCTCCACCCCTCTTCATTCGTGGAGAGAGCCATCGAAAGAACTACCACTCCTACCTTACATTTCGAGAAGAAAACTACCTACCCTTGTGTTGAGATCAAGTTGCTCCACTCCCACCATATGAAGCTTGATCTCTAGCCTTCCCAAGTTGCTTTCCACTCAATCCTTTCTTCCACCACAGCCAAATCGGTGAGGAGAGTTGAGTGTTGGGGAGATTATCATTTGAAGCACAAGAGCAAGGAGTTCATCATCACCAACACCATCTATTACCTTTTGGAGGTGGTGCCTCCTAGATTGGTTAGGTGTCGCTTGGGAGCCTCCGTCGAGATGTGAAGTTGAACCAAGAAGTTTGTAAGGGCAAGGAGATCGCCTACTTGTGAAGATCTACCCCGAGTAAGGCTAGTCCTCCGTGGGCGTATGCTATGATGGCATAGACAAGGTTGCTTCTTCGTGGACCCTTCGTGGGTGGAGCCCTCCTTGGACTCTCGCCGTTACCCTCCGTGGGTTGAAGTCTCCATCAACGTGGATTGACGATAGCACCACCTATCGGAACCACGAGAAAAAATCTCCGTGTCTCCAAATTGCGTTTGCTCTTCTCCACCTCTCTTTACTACATGTGCAACTTACTTTCCGCTGCCTATACTCTAGAATTGCATGTGTAGGGTGATACTTGACTTGATCATCATTGTGAACTTGCCAAAAACTTGTCTTTATCAAAAGGCTGAATTTTTATATTGTCAAGTAGTCTAATCACCCCCCCTCTAGACATACTTTCGATCCTACACATGGCAAAGAGGAACGGCGGGTGATGGGAAAGAAATGGGAGAAGGAGAAGGCCGCGTGTGATGGCGCAGTAAGAACAATGTTCGTCACATCGATAGACATTTTTTTCCACCAAGGAGAAGGAGGAGGAGAGGTACAAGCTCTTCTTGGATGTGCAAAGGAAGAGGCTGTCGTTCAGCCGACAGAGGTTGCAAGAGAGGTTGAGGATTGAGAGGGAGAAAATAGAAATAGAGAAGCAAGAAAATGGGCAAAATGGGAGCTTTAAAAGGCGAAGACATTGGAATCAATTGAGCTTGAGAAAGAGAAACCGAGGCTTGTGAGGGACACAGAGGATTCTCGGATCATGTCGCGGGATGCTAGCCTCTTGGATGAGGAAAACAAGAAGTTCGTTCGACAACGAGAGGAAGGAGATCAACATGCACGACAAGAGAGCCGATTGATTCATTCGTGTATTGCCTATGTATGAATGATGAATTTTATTTTGGCATATATTGAATGGTTGAATCGTGGAGTATATTGGTTTGTTGAATTTTTGAATTGGAGATTAATTGGTTGTGTGCTATATGATCTATGGGCATGTGGTTGCATGACAAATGAGGGGCGGCCTGGCGCTGTCCACGGACGCGTCCAGATGCGTTGGCGGACGTTTAAGGGTTCACCTTTGTCTAGTCCGGTTGTAGATGTTCTTAGTACTACTTCCGTTGGTCCGATTATCATGCCTGCTATGTTCATCATGTTTTATCTATTGTATCGCTGAAATACAATATATGGAAAATTGCTCACATTCCGTACAATTCATTGTCTTCGGAAAACAACATTGTAACATCTTGTGTGCATATTTCCTTTTCTGCATTTCTTGCTTGCACTATTTCACAAATCACAATATATAGCCAGGTAAATTGCTGTCAAACCCCCGTCATCCGCTAGTTGTACCAGACTGAACTTTCGAGCTTAGTCAAGTTGCCATTGTAACAGCTAAGAAGAAGAAAATAAGCGAATGTTTCTACTTGTTTACGACTTCTTTTAATCGGATGTCCCCGGAGGTACTACTTGTTTACAACTTTATTCGGTCCTTAAATCCAAATGTGATCACATGCGTATTTATTTTTGCAAATATTTGTACTTGCATAGCTTTCTCGTTGGGATAAATGTATAAACTTGTTGTTTCTTGCTTTCTTTTCAAGCTGGCAAATCTGTACTTCGGCGACATCACAGTACTTTATCCTCTGAAATATTTTCCTACAGTTCTCGGTAGGGTTCGGAGCCAATTGGCGATCGACAGCTGCATGCCTTGGCACTGCGTCCTGGTCTTCGCATAGTTAACTTGTTAACGTACGATCGACAAGACCGCAACCAGATATGAAAATAGAGCCACGTTATAGCCACGTCCAACAACCATATAAGAAAAAGAAATGGGAAGAAAACTGGGGCCATATATTTGGTCTACTCCCGACGAGATTCTTGTCATCTTGCGCGATGCAGAAAATTGTCCGCCGGCCATGTACAACTGCACGTACACGTACACGTACAATATCTGCAGCGGAAGCGTAGATACGTGGGTTTCTGGCTTCGTGCTTTCAGGCCGCATCTTTCTTTTTCCGTTTTTTGGCGCGAACGGGAATAAGGCCGACACAAGAAGCAACGAAACACCCTTCACGGAGAAGCAATGCATTTCAATTTGTGTCCAAGTAGTTGTTCACCTGCAGCGACAGTATGCGACCTATATTGATTTATTTTTTCTTGTCGAATATGTGATCCTTTTTTTAGATGGAACTTGGCGTCCCTTAATCCTACTGAACCTGAAAGACTTTGTTTGGTTGCTTGCATTGTTTTTTTCCTCCTTGTATTTGTGGTTCATATGAGATGTGCTTAGCTAATGCTGGCTTCAAAGCATGTTCTGCATATAGTTTGGTTGTCTGCATATTGCCTCCCTGCATCAAGGCAGCAATTTCTGCCCCGTGTTCGGTTGTCTGCGTATGGGTGTTCTGATGCACTGCATGCTCTATGGTTGCACACATTTGACTGGTTTTACTAACCTTGTACCCTATGTGGCGAGCTTACCATCTATCATCCTAACAATTGTTTATTCCATTACATTCTATCACAAGAGTAAAACACCATCACAATCACAACGAACTAGACCACGATGACAAAGTTCTTCAGCTCGCACAACCTAAATTGAGCAGCAAGCTTACCACGATGACGAAGTTCTTCTGCCCACACAACGTAAATTGAGAGGTCACATCTGCAAACTTCATCATTGTTGTTCTGTTCGAGCAGGAATTTGTGATACTCATCATCTGCTTGTTGCATTGTCTTAAACCCTCCTTGAAAGGAGCAGCCTGGGTAACTCCTGACTTGTTCATTGCATGTTCACCATAAATTGTATACTCCTGAAACCCACATTTATACACAACATTACCAATTCATATGCAGATTGACAGGAGAGCAACAATTCAAGCAGCAGACAACGAAACACAGCATCTGAAAAAGAAACAACGAAAAAATGCCAACATGTATACAGGCCAACAACAATTTTCAAGCCCTACCTACCATTAAATGTACATCATCATCGTCATTGTCATTCTCATCGTCATCGTCGTCAATCACCATGTACGACGTCTAGGGACGGAGCTCATGTGTGACTGCTAGTGTCAGATGACACTAGTGCGGATCGGTGCCGATCAGCCCTTGAACTCGCACTCTTGAAAAAAGTTTTCTTTGACACTAGCCAGAAAAGGTGATTGACCCCAGCCAACCAGACAAGTCCAAAACTCAGCCTAGTTTCCAGGGGCGCTCCTATGTCCCGCTTCATGCGAGACAGAGGGAACGCTCGCCTAAAGTGAGGCGCGAGTTGGGGCAGCCCAGGCGCACGGGAGCCATGACCACATATTTGTCTTGTTTTATTGTTGCGTTTTTGTGGTTTTTGTTTTTGTTTTTTGCTTCTTCTTTTTTTTTTACTTTTATATACTTCCAAATATTCTAAATAATATATTACAAAAAACACTTTACATAATATATTTGAAAAAAATGTTAACAAGCATTTGAAAAATGTTAAATGTGTTACACTGCGTTTGGATGTCTGTATTCAGCCTTTGAATTGGGAATTGGTAATGGCAGCCTCCAATTCAGTTGTTTGGATGTCCTCTGTATTAGCCGATGGAAATGGATATCAATACAGAGCTTGAATCCTCTCACTTGTGCACGTCCCTCCTGAATACCGAGCCCGAACCCTCTGATTTGCTCGGAAACGCTCGCCCACGCAAAACGTACCGGTTGTCTTGATAAGAAAAAAGAAGCCCATGGTACTTCAAAAAAAAAAAAGAAGCCCATGGAGAGAGGAGCAGGGAGCTCCGCCGCCGCCCTCGCCCCTTGCGCTCGCCGGCCTCCAGGAGCCCCCCGCCGTCCATGGAGGAGAGGAGCAGGGAGCTCCGCCGCCGCCCTCTCCCCTTGCGCTCGCCGGCCTCCAGGAGCCCCCCGCCGTCCATGGAGGAGAGGAGCAGGGAGCTCCGCCGCCGCCTCGTTCCTCGCACTCGCTGGCCTCCAAAGTGAAATTGGCAGGGAGCTCCTCCGCGTCCCCATTCCGTCCCTGCCTCCTCCGCCTGCGCGCCCACCACAACCTCATCCTGTATCTCGGGCGTCCCCATCCCCATCCTGTGGTGGCGACAGATTCCTCCCTCACGACCACGACCCTATCCCTCCCTCCTGCAGTGCTTTCTTGGCGGAGGCAGCCTCATCTCGGCAAGACTGAATCCTTGTTGGCCCATCTCCGACGGAGAGCGGCGTAGTGGCGGCGGTGGATCTTCTGCAGGGCAGGAAGCAGAATAGACAAGGAGTGGCGAGCAGCGGCAACAAGCAGTGTCGAGCAGGATTGGCGAGCAACAGAGGACAAGCAGCGGTCGGGAGCGGCAACAAGTATTAGCGTGCAGAGCTAGCAAGCATGGCTCCCCGAAGTTTTTTTTATGCTTGTGAGCGTACTTTGGTAATGTTTTTGTTGCAAATACAAACAAAATGGCGCTGAAATTTGTCACATTCCATCTTCAGAATCTTCATACTCATGTGAACATGCAATTCCAGACTTTGTCATCCAAACAGGACTTGGTAATGAAACCTCATGAAATTCCAATAGCTAATTCAACAAACAACCAAACAAGCGAATTCGTATTCATGCCATTTCAATTTCCTTGTTGAATTGGTATTCCAGTCAATTCAATACAGAGCCCAACAATACAGACATCCAAACGGAGCGTTAGAGAAAATGTTTCTCATGTATACAAAAAATATATAATTCGTGTGAAAAAAATATAATCATGTATTTAAAAAATGTTAGTAAAAATTTTAAAATATTGTTAAATAAGTATTTGAATCATGTTAATCAATTATTTAAAAAATTAAAGTGTATATAAAATGTTGACCATGTATTCAAGATATGTTAATCTTGTATTTGAAAAAATGTTTATCATGTATACGAAAAATGTTAATCTTGTATTTGAAAAAGGTAAATCAAGCATTCAAAATAAATAAATGTGTGTAGAAAAATGTTAACCATGTATTGAAAATATTAATGTTGTACTTGAAAATGTTAATCAAGCATTTAAAAAATATTTAATGTGTTTAGAGAAAATGTTGAGCGTGTATTAAATAATTATTAAACTTGTATTTGAAAGATGTTAAACGTGTATAAAAATGTATTAGATATATTCCAAAAATGTAAAATCCGTATGAAAAAAACATAAAAAATAAATTTTCAAAAAATGTTAATCATATATTTTAAAAAATGTTAAACATGCATGTTTCTGATGTATAAGACATATGTTGAATCTGTATTGGAAAGAGTTAACGCGTGTTGAATAAGAAACCGATGGAATCGACAAAAAAAGAAAAGAAAAAATGAAAACTAAAAATAAAGACAAAGAAAATAGAAACAAAAGAATGAAAAATAGAAGAAATCAATGCAAAAGATTGAAACCGAGAAAGAAACAAAGAAACCCAATGTAAACTAAGAAAAAGCGAAGAAAGAAGAAAGAAAACAAACAAACATGGAAAACCAAAGAATGAAACAAATAAAAATGAATAAAAACAAAAAGGATGAAAACTAAGAAGGAAACGTCGAATACCAATGATAAAGGTTAATAAAATAAAAAAACCAAAGAAAATCGGGATGGAAAACAAAGACAAAATAACCACATGAGAAAAAGATAAAATTCAGACACTTAGTAAACGTTGTCAATGGTGTGGATGAGAGCAGAAGACCTAAACAACTATTTTTTTGAGGGAAATTTGTTGCCGCATTTATTTAACCAACGTAGCTCGGGATGTCATCCGAAATTACATCCAAAACAAAGTCCGGGGGAACCCCCAACCAAACCTTACTCAGTTCATCTCCTACACCTACCCTAGCAAATTTATGCGCGACAACATTAGCTGATCTTCTAACCCAAGACACTAGAATCTACAAAAGAGCATAGTAAACACTTGATCTCCTCCACCCAGAGACCAGCCGCACCTAGGTACTTACCAGGTTTCTTGATCATCTGCACCACGTTCTGGGCATCCAGCTCGATGTGCACTCTCTCAGCATTGACCTCCTTCACTACCTCCAAACCCTGTTTGCAAGCCAGGATCTCAGCCGCTTCCGGGTCCGTGATGTTGGGGAAATGATGACACATTCCCGCCAAGAAGGCACCATCTTGATTTCTCAGAACAGCACCTCCTCCTCCTTTGTCTCCATGCTTCGAGACCGCACCATCAGCATTAACTTTAACCCAGCCCTCCTCAGGAGTCTGCCAAGTCTGACGCGACTGTATCACCATCGTATGTCTCTGATTTTCGTGCACCTCCTTCCACTCATGCAAGTGAGCTACTACCGTAGCTATGATTTCATGTGGCGGTGCAATTCTTTTCCCGTCCCTCGCCTCGTTCATGGCTAACCACAAGCTGTATATCGCCTGTATCATCACCTCCCTCTCGTCACCCGACACCTTGGAGAACCAGTTCAGGAGCCACCTTGCCAACTCACTCTGGGAACTGATCTAAGACGGTGGGATCGCCACCGAGACTCCCATTTTCGAGTGAAGTAGCTGCCAAAACTGAACAGAATGCTGACATGACCAAAATCTGTGGTATGTTGTTTCCTCCCTGCCACATGCAACACAAAAACTCTAGGCTTGATCCGGCGTCGATGAAGTTCAGATCCGACAACCAGGCCATTTCTGATTAGTCTCCACATGTGAATTTTAGCTTTCCCTGGCGCCTGTGTATCCCAGAGAGACATAAACACTCGAAGCTTATTGACTGAAGACGAGGATTCCAGCTGTCCGGATCCTGCCCGTAACATTGCCAGCTTCATGTGGTATGCTTATTTCACGGTAAAGCACCCGTCCTTTGTGTAGTTCCACGCCAAACAATCCTCATGGACGGGCCCTCCCACTGCTATTTGCTTAATATCTTGCACGTCGTCAGGAGTGAACATAGCCTCCAGCCTGCCCATGTTCCACCCTTTCCCATCAACAACGAGAAGATGTGCCACCCTCGTCGCACCCGGCATATACACCTGACCCAAAGGTGTTCGGGAACGTAGTAATTTCAAAAAAATTCCTACGCACACGCAAGATCATGGTGATGACATAGCAACGAGAGGGGAGAGTATTGTCTACGTACCCTTGTAGACCGTCAAGCGGAAGCATTATGACAACGCGGTTGATGTAGTCGTATGTCTTCAAGATTCGACCGATCCAAGCACCGAACGTACGGCACCTCCGTGTTCAGCACACGTCCAGCTCGATGACGTCCCCCGGGCTCCAATCCAGCGAAGTGTCGGGGATGAGTTCCGTCAGCACGACGGCGTGGTGACGATGATGATGTTCTACCGGTGCAGGGCTTCGCCTAAACTCCGCGACAATATGACCGAGGTGGAATATGGTGGAGGGGGCACCGCACACGGCTAAGGAACGATCCGTAGATCAACTTGTGTGTCTATGGGGTGCCCCCCTCCCCCGTATATAAAGGGGGAGAGGAGGAGGGGGCCGGCCAAGGGGGAGGCGCGCCCTAGGAGGGCAAAACCTACTCCAAGTAGGTTTGCCCCCTCCCTTTCCTATTTCACGAAGGAGGGGGAAGGAAGGAGTGGGAGAGGGGAAAGGTAAGGGGGACGCCGCCCCCCCCCCTTCCTTGTCCTATTCGGACTCAAGGGGAGGGGGCGCACCTCTTGCCCTGGTCGGCCCCTCTCTCTCTCCACTAGGGCCCAACAAGGCCCATTAGTTCCCGGGGGGTTTCGGTAACCCTCCGGCACTCCGGTTTTTCTCCGAAAACACCCAGAACACTTCCAGTGTCCGAATATAGTCATCCAATATATCAATCGTTATGTCTCTACCATTTCGAGACTCCTCGTCATGTCCGTGATCACATCCGGGACTCCGAACAACCTTTGGTACATCAAAACTTATAAACTCATAATAAAACTATCATCGTAACATTAAGCGTGCGGACCCTACGGGTTCGAGAACTATGTAGACATGACCTAGAACTATTCTCGGTCAATAACCAATAGTGGAACCTGGATGTTCATATTGGTTCCTACATATTCTGCGAAGATCTTTATCGATCAAACCGCATAACAACATACGTTGTTCCCTTTGTCATCGGTATGTTACTTGCCGAGATTCGATCGTCGGTATCCAATACCTAGTTCAATCTCGTTACCGGCAAGTCTCTTTACTCGTTCCGTAATACATCATTTCATAACTAACTCATTAGTTACAATGCTTGCAAGGCTTAGGTGATGAGTATTGCCGAGAAGGCCCAGAGATACCTCTCCGACAATCGGAGTGACAAAACCTAATCTCGAATTATGCCAACTCAACATGTACCTTTGGAGACACTGAGAGCACCTTTATAATCACCCGATTCGTTGTGACGTTTGGTACCACACAAAGTGTTCCTCCGTAAACGGAGTTGCACAATCTCATAGTTGCGGGAACTTTGTATAAGTCATGAAGAAAGCAATAGCAACATACTAAACGATCAAGTGCTAAGCTAACGGAATGGGTCAAGTCAATCACATCATTCTCCTAATGATGTGATCCCATTAATCAAATGACAACACATGCCTATGGTTAGGAAACATAACCATCTTTGATCAATGAGCTAGTCGAGTAGAGGCATACTAGTGACACTATGTTTGTCTATGTATTCACACATGTATCATGTTTCCGGTTAATACAATTCTAGCATGAATAATAAACATTTATCAAGATATGAGGAAATAAATAATAACTTTATTATTGCCTCTAGGGCATATTTCCTTCAGTCTCCCACTTGCACTAGAGTCAATAATCTAGATTACATAGTAATGATTCTAACACCCATGGAGTCTTGGTGCTGATCATGTTTTGCTCGTGAGAGAGGCTTAGTCAACGGGTCTGCAACATTCAGATCCGTATGTATCTTGCAAATCTCTATGTCTCCCACCTGGACTTGATCCCGGATGGAATTGAAGCGTCTCTTGATGTGCTTGGTCCTCTTGTGAAATCTGGATTCCTTTGCCAAGGCAATTGCACCAGTATTGTCACAGAAGATCTTCATTGGTCCCGATGCAGTAGGTATGACACCTAGATCGGAAATGAACTCCTTCATCCAGACTCCTTCATTTGCTGCTTCCATAGCAGCTATGTACTCCGCTTCGCATGTAGATCCCGCCACGACGCTTTGCTTAGAACTGCACCAACTTACAGCTCCACCGTTTAATAAAAACACGTATCCGGTTTGCGATTTAGAATTGTCTGGATCAGTGTCAAAGCTTGCATCGACGTAACCATTTACGACTAGCTCTTTGTCACCTCCATAAATGAGAAACATATCCTTAGTCCTTTTCGGTATTCGGGATGTTCTTGACCGCTGTCCGATGACCCACTCTGGATTACTTTGGTATCTCCCCGCCAAACTAATAGCAAGGCACACATCAGTGCGGTACATAGCATTGCATACATGATAGAGCCTATGGCTGAAGCATAGGAACTCCTTTCATTTCTCTCTATCTTCTGCAGTGGTCGGGCATTGAGTCCGACTCAACTTTATACCTTGTGTCTGAGCAAGAACCCTTTCTTTGCCTGCTCCATATTGAACCTTTTCAACACTTTATCAAGGTACGTGCTTTGTGAAAGTCCAATCAAGCGTCTTGATCTATCTCTATAGATCTTAATGCCCAATATGTAAGCAGCTTCACCGAGGTCTTTCATTGAAAAACTTTTATTCAAGTATCCTTTTATGCTACCCAGAAATTCTATATCATTTCCAATCAACAATATGTCATCCACATATAATATTAGAAATGCTACAGAGGTCCCACTCACTTTCTTGTAAATAAAGGCTTCTCCAAAAGTCTGTATAAAACCATATGCTTTGATCACACTATCAAAGCGTTTATTCCAACTCCGAGAGGCTTGCACCAGACCATAGATTGATCGCTGGAGCTTGCACACTTTGTTAGCTCCCTTAGGATCGACAAAACCCTCCGGTTGCATCATATACAACTCTTCTTCCAAAAATCCATTCAGGAATGCAGTTTTGACATCCATTTGCCAAATTTCATAATCATAAAATGCGGCAATCGCTAACATGATTCGGACAGACTTAAGCATCGCTACGGGTGAGAAAGTCTCATCGTAGTCAATCCCTTGAACTTGTCGAAAACCTTTCGCAACAAGTCGAGCTTTATAGACAGTTATATTACCGTCAGCGTTAGTCTTCTTCTTAAAGATCGATTTATTCTCAATGGCTTGCCGATCATCGGGCAAGTCAACCAAAGTCCATACTTTGTTGTCATACATGGATCCCATCTCAGATTTCATGGCCTCTAGCCATTTTGCGGAATCTGGGCTCATCATCGCTTCCTCATAGTTCGTAGGTTCATCATGGTCAAGTAACATGACTTCCAGAACAGGATTACCGTACCACTTTGGTGTGGATCTTACTCTGGTAGACCTACGAGGTTCAGTAGACACTTGATCTGAAGTTTCATGATCAATATCATTAGCTTCCTCACTAATTGGTGTATTTGTCACAGGAACTGATTTCTGTGATGAACTACTTTCCAATAAGGGAGCAGTATGATTACCTTATCAAGTTCTACTTTCCTCCCACTCACTTCTTTCGAGAGAAACTCCTTCTCTAGAAAGGATCCATTCTTAGCAACGAATGTCTTGCCTTCGGATCTGTGATAGAAGGTGTACCCAACAGTCTCTTTTGGGTATCCTATGAAGACACATTTCTCCGATTTGGGTTCGAGCTTATCAGGTTGAAGTTTCTTCACATAAGCATCGCAGCCCCAAACTTTAAGAAACGACAACTTTGGTTTCTTGCCAAACCACAGTTCATAAGGCGTCGTCTCAACGGATTTTGATGGTGCCCTATTTAATGTGAATGCAGCCGTCTCTAAAGCATAACCCCAAAACGATAGCGGTAAATCAGTAAGAGACATCATAGATCGCACCATATCTAGTAAAGTACGATTACGACATTCGGACACACCATTTCTTTGTGGTGTTCCAGGTGGCGTGAGTTGCGAAACTATTCCGCATTGTTTCAAATGTAAACCAAACTCGTAACTCAAATATTCTCCTCCACGATCAGATCGTAGAAACTTTATTTTCTTGTTACGATGATTTTCCACTTCACTCTGAAATTCTTTGAACTTTTCAAATGTTTCAGACTTGTGTTTCATTAAGTAGATATACCCATATCTGCTCAAATCATCTGTGAAGGTGAGAAAATAACGATATCCGCCACGAGCTTCAACATTCATCGGACCACATACATCTCAGTATGTATGATTTCCAACAAATCTGTTGCTCTCTCCATAGTACGGAGAACGGTGTTTTAGTCATCTTGCCCATGAGGCACGGTTCTTAAGTACCAAGTGATTCATAATCAAGTGATTCCAAAAGTCCATCAAGATGGAGTTTCTTCATGCGCTTTACACCGATATGACCTAAACGGCAAGTGCCACAAATAAGTTGCACTATCATTATCAACTCTGCATCTTTTGGCTTCAACATTATGAATATGTGTATCACTACTATCGAGATTTAATAAAATAGACCACTCTTCAAGGGTGCATGACCATAAAAGATATTACTCATATAAATAGAAGAACCATTATTCTCTCGATTTAAATGAATAACCGCCTCGCATCAAACAAGATCCAGATATAATGTTCATGCTCAACGCGGCACCAAATAACAATTATTCAGGTCTAAAACTAATTCGAAGGTAGATGTAGAGGTAGCGTGCCGACCGCGATCACATCGACTTTGGAACCGCTTTCCCACGCGCATCGTCACCTCGTCCTTGGCGGTGCTCGCTTAATTCGTAGTCCTGCTTTGAGTTGCAAATATTAGCAATGAACCGGTATCAAATACCAGTGCTACTACGAGCTCTAGTTAGGTACACATCAATAACATGTATATCACATATACCTTTGTTCACTTTGCCATCCTTCTTATCCGCCAAAAACTTGGGGCAGTTCCGCTTCTAGTGACCAGTTTGCTTGCGGAGAAGCACTCGATTTCGAGCTTAGGTCGGACTTGGGTTTCTTCTCTTGAGCAACAACTTGCTTGTTGTTCTTCTTGAAGTTCCCCTTCTTCTTCCCTTTGCCCTTTTTCTTGAAACTAGTGGTCTTGTTGACCATCAACACTTGATGCTCCTTTTTGATTTCTACCTACGCAGCCTTTAACATTGCGAAGAGCTCGGGAATTGTCTTGTTCACCCCTTGCATATTATAGTTCATCACGAAGCTCTTGTAGCTTGGTGGCAGTAATTGGAGAATTCTGTCAATGACGCTATCATCCGGAAGATTAACTCCCAGTTGAATCAAGTGATTATTATACCCAGACATTTTGAGTATATGCTCACTGACAGACCTATTCTCCTCCATCTTGCAGCTGTAGAACTTATTGGAGACTTCATATCTCTCAATCCGGGCATTTGCTTGAAATATTAACTTCAACTCCTGGAACATCTCATATGCTCCATAACGTTCAAAACGTCGTTGAAGACCGGTTCTAAGCCGTAAAGCATGGCACATCGAACTATAGAGTAGTCATCGCTTTGCTCGCCAAACGCTCACAACATCTGGTGTTGCTCTGCAGAAGAGCTTGGCACCCAGCCGGTGCTTCCAGACACAATTCTTCTCAGGCAAAGAAAGAGGATAATCCTCAAGTTACGGACCCAGTCTGTGTAATTGCTACCATCATCTTTCAACTTTGCTTTCTCAAGGAACGCATTAAAATTCAACAGAACAGAAACACGAGCCATCTATCTATGAAAGCACATTTGCTCCCCGGGTGGTTTTGGTAATTAATGACAACATACTTTGTGGTTGGACTAATGCTTTTATCAAGTATGTTTCAGGAAATTCAATCACATTGGCATGGCAAAAGGACTAAAGAAGTGGACCCCTCAAAATGCTAAGGCAAGCATTGGCAAAAGCTCAAGACTCCATTTTTGGTTTAGTGATCCAAGATCACATTGAGTCCATAAGAAAAGCCAATACTATTAAAAGGGGATGAGGTTATGATGATGATCTGGTTGCTCAAGTGCTTAGTGATACATCTCCTAAACTATCAGCAACTTTCACTGCCATATACACTCATAAGTAGTCTCGGCCCCACCAATATTCCAAACTCACCACACCGAGATGAACCACCTCAGCCATAAGCCAAACCCTAGTAAACTCGGATTTTCCGATTCGAACTCGGTCTCACGAAACATGAGTTGCCAAGTTTCAGAACCTTCATCATCAAATCGGTGTCACCGAGATGATGAAGTCGGTCCCACCAAACCGGCATGCTCTTGTCATTGCACGAATCGGACTAACCGAGATTGTATATTCGGTCCCACGAAAATCCCAACGCTCACATTATTTGAACTATCGGTCTCACCGAGTTGTCCACTTCGGTCCCACCGAGATTGCTCAAATGTGTGTAACGGTTGGATTTTGTGTGGAAGCTATTTATACCCTCCACCCCTCTTCATTCGTGGAGAGAGCCATCGAAAGAACTACCACTCCTACCTTACATTTCGAGAAGAGAACTACCTACCCTTGTGTTGAGATCAAGTTGCTCCACTCCCACCATATGAAGCTTGATCTCTAGCCTTCCCAAGTTGCTTTCCACTCAATCCTTTCTTCCACCACAGCCAAATCGGTGAGGAGAGTTGAGTGTTGGGGAGATTATCATTTGAAGCACAAGAGCAAGGAGTTCATCATCATCTACAACATCTATTACCTTTTGGAGGTGGTGCCTCCTAGATTGGTTAGGTGTCGCTTGGGAGCCTCCGTCGTCGAGATGTGGAGTTGAACCAAGAAGTTTGTAAGGGCAAGGAGATCGCCTACTCGTGAAGATCTACCCGAGTAAGGCTAGCCCTCCGTGGGCGAGGCCATGATGGAATAGACAAGGTTGCTTCTTCGTGGACCCTTCGTGGGTGGAGCCCTCCATGGACTCTCGCAGCCGTTACCCTCCGTGGGTTGAAGTCTCCATCAACGTGGATGTACGATAGCGCCACCTATCGGAACCACGGAAAAATCATTGCGTCTCCAAATTGCGTTTGATCTTCTCCACTTCTCTTTACTACTTGTGCAATTTACTTTCCGCTGCCCATACTCTAGAATTGCATGTGTAGTGTGCTACTTGACTTGTGTGTTATGCAAAATCTGCCAAAATCTGTCCTTGATAAAAGACAGAATTTTTATCTTGTCGAGTAGTCTAATCACCCCCTCTAGACACTCTCACCTTCTTGATCCCTCAATTGGTATCGAGCTTTGGTCTCCATTGCTTTGGTTTACACACCATTGGAGGAAGATGGGCGTGTCACGTTTGGGAGTGTTAGCCATAGAGTGCCTATTCTTAATGGAGTGTCCTATAACTCGTGGAGGATTGAAATGCTTATTATCTTTAAGACGTACAATTTGCACAAATATGTTGAGACCCCCTATGTGCCTCCATTTGACCCCTTGCACCCTACCATGGATGAAGAGCTTGATTTGCTTCGTAACCTTAGGACTGTAAATCTTATCATTAGAGGGTTACCCGATAACTTGCTTGAGCTCGTTACAAACTTTGAGTGCGCCTATGCTATGTGGAAGTTCTTGGAAGAACTTTATCCGGACTACTCTTTGAGAGGTCTTGATGAAATTCTATACAAGACTATTGAATTTGATATGATGCGCCCCAATGATCCCAACTTTGATAAATGCTTCTTTGAGCTTCGTGATCTTATGAAAAAGAAGGGTGATCCCGGTCTTATCAATGTTCTAATTAGAAATGCTCTTGTATTGCATTCCGATGATTATTGTCACATTGACAAAACTAATGCAAGTAGTTATCAAATTGACCTAGGTGTTGATGATGAACAATCTATGGGTCAATATGATGATGAGCATGAGCATGATGATGATTACTCCGATTCGGACACCGAGCTAGACAAGATCATGAAGAGTCTCAATCTTATGGCAAATCGAGAGACTACATGTCCGTGGAAAAGAGTGGATTCTTGATAGTGGATGCACCGACCACATGACCGGAGACAAAGACATGTTTCGAGAGCTTGCAAAGAACGATAGTCCACGCAAGTATGTGACTTTTGGAGACAACTCCAAGGGTAAGGTACTTGGCCTTGGTAAGGTGGCCATATCTCATGATAGCTCTATTCAAAATGTCATGCTTGTAGAATCTCTTGGATACAATTTACTTTCCGTGTCTAGATTAGCTGACTTTGGATTCAATGTGCTATTCATCAAGTAGATTGCCAAGTCTTTCGTCGTGACAATCATAACATGGCATTTACCGGTATCCGTAGAGGTGATCTATATATTGTTGATTTCACTAAGAAATCCCAACCTAGAGCTTGCTTCATTGCTAAATCCTCTAAAGGTTGGTTATGGCATAGAGGCTTGGACATGTTGGTATGCGTAATCTAGACAAGCTGATCAAAGGTGATCATATTCTTGGCGTTAAAGATGTTTTCTTTGACAAAGATAGACTTTGTAGTGCTTGTCAAGCAGGAAAACAAGTAGGTGGAAGTCATCCGTGAAGAACATCATGACCACAAGGAGACCGCTTGAGCTTCTTCATATGGATCTCTTGGTCCCAATGCTTACAAAAGCCTTGGTGGTAACTCCTTTGGTCTAGTTATAGTTGATGATTATTCCAGATTCGTGGGTATTTTTCCTTGATGACAAATCGCAGGTTCAGAGAATCTTCAAAACCTTTGCCAAAAAGGCCCAAAATCAATTTGAGGTGAAGATCAAGAAAGTTCGGAGTGACAATGGAACGGAGTTCAAGAATGCCAATGTAGACTCTTTTCTCGATGAGGAAGGGATTCTACATGAATTCTCGGCTATGTACACTCCTCAACAAAATGGAGTTGTTGAGAGGAAGAACCGAACGCTCATAGAGATGGCGAGAACGATGCTTGATGAATACAAGACACCGAAGCATTTTTGGGGGGAAGCGGTCGAGACAGCTTGTCATGCTATCAACAGGCTTTATCTTCATAAGCTCCTCGGCAAGACATCATCTGAGCTCCTCACCGTAACAAACCCCAAGTGGGATACTTTCGTATCTTTGGTTGAAATGCTATATCCTTGATAAGCATCGTCGGTCTAAATTTGCTCCTAAAACTCATGAAGGTTTTTTCTTGGTTATGGATCAAACTCCCACACCTACCGTGTCTACAATAATTTCACCCGAAAGGTTGAAGAGACGGTAGATGTGAAGTTTGATGAATCTAATGGCTCGCAAGTAGAGCAAATGCCTATTGATGTAGGAGACAAGGACCCATCGGAAGCTATCCAAGATTTATCTATTGGAAAGATCCGTCCCATGGAAGTGAAGGAGAGTACCTCATCTACATATGTGGAGCCCCCTACCTCACGGCGAGATGAACCTCAAGGCAACATGGAGGCCTCCACAAGTGGAACTCACCAAGATGAGGAAGTGCAACAAGAAGATCCACCACAACCTCCTTCTCCACCGCCTCAAGACAACACCAACAACAATGAAGAAGAAGAAGAGGAAGATGAAGATGATGAGGAAGCTCAGCCACAACCTCAACAAAAGCTATCCCGAGTCCGAGCAAGAGTCAAGAAAAATCATCCCGTGGAACAAATGATGAGCGACATCAACTCCGGAGAATTACTCGCTCTAAAACTCGCTTAGCTAACTTTTGTGAGCATTACTCATTTATCTCTAGTATTGAACCTATGAAGGTAGAAGAAGCACTTGAAGACCGGATTGGGTGAGCGCTATGCACGAAGAACTACACAACCGAGAGGAACAAGGTATGGACTTTGGTAGAGAAGCCCAAGGATGATCAAAACGTCATTGGAACCAAATGGGTGTTTGAACAAGCAAGATGAAGATGGACAAGTCATCCGCAACAAGGCTCGTCTCGTAGCTCAAGGTTACACACAAGTCGAAGGTATGGACTATGGTGAGACCTATGCCCCCGTTGCTAGACTTGAGTCCATTCGCATTCTTCTTGCTTATGCCAATCACCATGATATTACTCTCTATCAAATGGATATCAAAAGTGCTTTCCTAAATGGTGAAATTGAGGAGGAAGTATTTGTGAAACAACCTCCCGGATTTGTGAATCCCAAAAATCCTAATCATGTTTACAAGTTGCACAAAGCTCTTTATGGTCTTAAACAAGCTCCTAGAGGTTGGTACAAATGCTTGACTAGCTTTCTTCTTGAAAAAGGCTTTGAGATTGGAAAGATAGACCCAACGCTGTTCACGAAAAGGGTTAATGGTGAACTATTTGTGTGCCAAATATATGTTGATGATATTATCTTTGGTTCAACTAACCCTCATTTTAGCAAGAAGTTTGGAAAGCTCATGTCGGAGAAGTATGAGATGTCCATGATGAGTGAACTCAAATTCTTCCTTGGGTTGCAAATCAAGCAATCTAAGGAGGGTACCTTTGTCTCACAAACAAAGTACACCAAGGATCTCTTCAAGAAGTTCAACATGCAAGAAAGCAAAGGTATGAGAACCCCCATGCCTACAAGTGGACATAATGACTTGACAAAAGATGGAGAACCCGTTGATCAAAGGGTTTACCGATCTATGATTGGTTCTCTACTATATCTTTGTGCTTCTCGTCGACATAATGTTGAGTGTATGCATGTGTGCTCGATATCAAGCAGCCCTAAAGAATTTCATCTTAAAGCTGTTAAAAGGATTGTGAGATATTTGATACACACACCAAACTTTGGCATTTGGTATCCTAAGAGGGCCTCTTTCAACCTTGTCGGCTATTCCGACTCGGACTATGCCGATGATGGGGTTGATAGAAAGTCAACCAGTGCGTGTCAATTCCTTGGTCGATCCCTTGTATCTTGGTCCTCCAAGAAACAAAATTGATATCATTATCCACTTTGCCAAGCGGAATATATTGCTGCGGTTCGTGTTGTGCTCAATTGCTATGGATGACACAAACGCTTAAGGATTATGGGATACATGTGAGACATGTTCCCTTGCTTTGTGACAATGAGAGTGCGATTAAAATTGGACACAATCCGTGCAACACTCTTGAGCGAAACATATTGAAGTTCGTCACCATTTCATTCATGATCACATTGCCAAGGGTGACATCAATCTTAAGCATGTTAAATCTTGACAAACAACTCGTGATATCTTTACAAAACCTCTTGATGAGAAGGTGTTTTGTCGCTAAGGAGTGAGTTGAACATCATTGATGCTTCAAACTTGGAGTGAGAACTCCATTGATGCATGCAAGGCATGAGCCCACTTGACTAATCCTTGATATTTCTCTTATGATGGTGATCATATGTCTTGGACACATTTGCCTCCTTGTATTGCATCTAACTCCTCGCAGTACTTGGATGATCTACATTCCACAAGATTACCACACACTCAAATCATGAGTAATCTTGTCATTGACCAAGTATCTAGCCCTTTGGGATGTTGAGTTCAAGGAACAAAATTCCACATATCCTTTTGACATCTTATACATCTAGTATTTCACTCTTGTCATTTTGGATATCCTTGAGTATTTCCTTGCTTGCCTAACCCATGTAGGAAGATGAACTACACAAGTGGAAATGGCGCCCAACTTCACATTCAATGAGCACCTACATCAAGTTCACCTACATGAACAAAGCAACAACAAGCCCAGGGTATGTTCTTCACATCTTTAAGGAGCTTTGCTCAAAGTCATGAGTACAAGCAGCTTCATAAGATGTGATCACATCGAATGCTTAATCGAAAAATGGCAACCCCATTTTGAGCTTAAATGATGAGTATGACCTATGATCAAATGTCCTCATTCGACTCCTAAGTCAATATACTCAAACATAGGTGACCTTGTGCCGACCTTTATCTAGATGAAGTACATATTTTTGGAGTCTTTCTATTTTCTCTTATGTTCTCTCATTGAGTTTTCATTAAAAAAACTTCATCTAGGAATCTTTTTCATTTCTATTCTTACATCTTTGTGAATATCCTTCGGCTCGATCAATTCCTCGAAAATCATTCACAAATTCATTGCAAATCCTTTGAAACATTCCTTGCAAAGTGAGCTGAATTATTTCGTATTTCCTTGGAATTAAACTCAAGGCGTCACCGATTTAAATATTTCGGTCTAACGAAAAGGATCTACCCTAAGTCCACGACTTTCGGACCCACCGATCCATCTTAATTTGGTGTCACCGATTTATTTCTTCCAGATATCATCTTCTGCAGCTCCACTCAATGATTCTCTATGCATGTTCCTTTTTGCCTGTTGTGATTCTTAAGGATCCCACTTCTTTCTTTCCATCTTCCCTGACCTTCCTAGTTTGCTGTCCTTTTGGCACTTGATGTCAAAGGGGAGAAGACTTAGGGGAGAAGAGAAGATTTAGGGGAGAAGAAGAGCAAGCTTACCTTAAGGGGAGAGAATCACATCAAAGCTTTGCCGTGTTTTTCCTTATAAGAGAATTTCTTGCCGTGTTTCACATTGGACATTACAATGGCGTCATTCTCATTTGGCATCATTCTTTTGATTTTGCTCTTTCCATCAAACCCTTGATCTGAGAGAACTGAAAGGAGAGGAATCTTCACAATTGATATCTTATGGAAAGCAAAATCTCTCGAGTTCATTGAAAATCTTTTAGTTAGGACATGTTTGCTGATTCAAGCTTGTGCTCAATATGAGACACTCTTTATACATGTCATCCCTGGCTTGGTACTCTTGATGTTCTTGCAGTTGGTTGAAGAAATACTCTTGTGTTATCTAACCTTGTTTTCCCAAGTTTATCTCTTGGTACAATGCCAAGGAACCTCAAGGTAAGTATATGCACTTTGAGAATGTGCATGATGGTGACTTGCTTGTGAATACTTGTTTGCAAGAAATCACCATGCACATATGCATTATCACTCACTTCTTTTCATCTGCTCGATGCATATAGCCAAGCTGCATGTAGCACATCTTGCTTATCTCTCTTGTGTGCTTGTGGTAGTCCAAAACCATAATTTATGAAAATCTTGCACACTTGTAGGGGGAGCCTGTGTACTACATGTTTGTCAAAACTTTCGTGATAATTCTGTCTTTCTTTCAATAAGCTTTGATGTCTTGTTTAGTGTGTTGCCATCAATTACCAAAAAGGGGGAGATTGAAAGCACATTTGCTCCCCGGGTGGTTTTGGTAATTAATGACAACATACTTTGTGGTTGGACTAATGCTTTTATCAAGTATGTTTCAGGAAATTCAATCACATTGGCATGGCAAAAGGACTAAAGAAGTGGACCCCTCAAAATGCTAAGGCAAGCATTGGCAAAAGCTCAAGACTCCATTTTTGGTTTAGTGATCCAAGATCACATTGAGTCCATAAGAAAAGCCAATACTATTAAAAGGGGATGAGGTTATGATGATGATCTGGTTGCTCAAGTGCTTAGTGATACATCTCCTAAACTATCAGCAACTTTCACTGCCATATACACTCATAAGTAGTCTCGGCCCCACCAATATTCCAAACTCAGTCACACCGAGATGAACCACCTCAGCCATAAGCCAAACCCTAGTAAACTCGGATTTTCCGATTCTGAACTCGGTCTCACGAAACATGAGTTGCCAAGTTTACAGAACCTTACGTCATCAAATCGGTGTCACCGAGATGATGAAGTCGGTCCCACCAAACTGGCATGCTCTTGTCATTGCACGAATCGGACTAACCGAGATTGTATATTCGGTCCCACGAAAATCCCAACGTTCACATTATTTGAACTATCGGTCTCACCGAGTTGTCCACCGGTCCCACCGAGATTGCTCAAATGTGTGTAACGGTTGGATTTTGTGTGGAGGCTATTTATACCCCTCCACCCCCTCTTCATTCGTGGAGAGAGCCATCAGAAAGAACTACCACTCCTACCTTACATTTCTGAGAAGAGAACTACCTACCCTTGTGTTGAGATCAAGTTGCTCCACTCCCACCATATGAAGCTTGATCTCTAGCCTTCCCAAGTTGCTTTCCACTCAATCCTTTCTTCCACCACAGCCAAATCGGTGAGGAGAGTTGAGTGTTGGGGAGATTATCATTTGAAGCACAAGAGCAAGGAGTTCATCATCATCTACAACATCTATTACCTTTTGGAGGGTGGTGCCTCCTAGATTGGTTAGGTGTCGCTTGGGAGCCTCCGTCGTCGAGATGTGGAGTTGAACCAAGAAGTTTGTAAGGGCAAGGAGATCGCCTACTTCGTGAAGATCTACCCCGAGTAAGGCTAGCCCTCCGTGGGCGTAGGCCATGATGGAATAGACAAGGTTGCTTCTTCGTGGACCCTTCGTGGGTGGAGCCCTCTGTGGACTCTCGCAGCCGTTACCCTCCGTGGGTTGAAGTCTCCATCAACGTGGATGTACGATAGCGCCACCTATCGGAACCACGGAAAAATCATTGCGCTCTCAAATTGCGTTTGATCTTCTCCACTTCTCTTTACTACTTGTGCAATTTACTTTCCGCTGCCCATACTCTAGAATTGCATGTGTAGTGTGCTACTTGACTTGTGTGTTATGCAAAATCTGCCAAAATATGTCCTTGATAAAAGACAGAATTTTTATCTTGTCGAGTAGTCTAATCACCCCCCCTCTAGACACTCTCACCTTCTTCGATCCCTCAATCTACAACAAACATAGACAAGCAAAATACTATCAGGTACTAAGTTCATGATAAATTTAAGTTCAATTAATCATATTACTTAAGAACTCCCACTTAGACAGACATCTCTCTAGTCATCTAAGTGATCACGTGACCCAAATCAACTAAACCATAACCGATCATCACGTGAGATGGAGTAGTTTTCAATGGTGAACATCTTTATGTTGATCATATCTACTATATGATTCACGCTTGACCTTTCGGTCTCCGTGTTCCGAGGCCATATCTGCATATGCTAGGCTCGTCAAGTTTAACTTTGAGTATTCTGCGTGTCCAAACCTGGCTTGCACCCGTTGTAGATGGACGAGAGCTTATCACACCCGATCATCACGTGGTGTGCGGGCACGACGAACTTTGGCAGCGGTGCATACTCGGGAGAACACTTCTTGATAATTTTAGTGAGAGATCATCTTAAAATGCTACCATCAATCAAAGCAAGATAAGATGCATAAAGGATAAACATCACATGCAATCAATATAAGTGATATGATATGGCCATCATCATCTTGTGCTTGTGATCTCCATCTCAAGCACCGTCGTGATCACCATCGTCACCGGTAGCGACACCTTGATCTCCATCGTAGCATCGTTGTCGTTTCGCCATCTGTTGCTTCTCGACTATCGCTACCGCTTAGTGATAAAGTAAAGCAATTATAGGGCGTTGCATTTCATACAATAAGCGACAACCATATGGCTCCCGCCGATTGCCGATAACCGGTTACAAAACATGATCATCTCATACAATAAAATATAGCATCACGTCTTGGCCATATCACATCACAACATGCCTGCAAAAACAAGTTAGGCGTCGTCTACTTTGTTGTTGCAAGTTTTACGTGGCTGCTATGGGCTTAGCAAGAACCGTTCTAACCTCGCATCAAAACCACAGCGATAGTTCGTCAAGTTAGTGATGTTTTAACCTTCGCAAGGACCGGGCGTAGCTACACTCAGTTCAACTAAAGTTGGAGAAACCGACACCCGCTAGTCACCGTGTGCAAACCACGGCGGTAAAACCAGTCTCGCGTAAGTGTGCGCGTAATGTCGGTCCGGCCGCTTCATCCAACAATACCGCCAACCAAAGTATGACATCTTTGGTAAGCGGTATGACTTGTATCGCCCACAACTCATTTGTGTTCTACTCGTGCATATAACATCAACGCATAAAACCTAGGCTCGATACCCTTTGTTGGGGAGCGAGTAATTTCAAAAAAATTCCTACGCACACGCAAGATCATGGTGATGACATAGCAACGAGAGGGGAGAGTATTGTCTACGTACCCTCGTAGACCGTCAAGCGGAAGCATTATGACAACGCGATTGATGTAGTCGTACGTCTTCACGATTCGACCGATCCAAGCACCGAACGTACGGCACCTCCGTGTTCAGCACACGTCCAGCTCGATGACGTCCCCCGGGCTCCAATCCAGCGAAGCGTCGGGGATGAGTTCCGTCAGCACGATGGTGTGGTAACGATGATGATGTTCTACCGGCGCAGGGATTCGCCTAAACTCCGCGACGATATGACCGAGGTGGAATATGTTGGAGGGGGGCACCGCACACAGCTAAGGAACGATCCGTAGATCAACTTGTGTGTCTATGGGGTGCCCCCTCCCCCGTATATAAAGGGGGAGAGGAGGAGGGGGCCGGCCAATGGGGAGGCGCGCCCTAGGAGGGGGAAACCTACTCCAAGTAGGTTTGCCCCCTCCCTTTCTTATTCCAAGAAGGAGGGGGAAGGAAGGAGTGGGAGAGGGGAAAGGTAAGGGGGGCGCCCCCCCCCTTCCTTGTCCTATTCGGACTCAAGGGGAGGGGGCGCGCCTATTGCCCTGGCCGGCCCCTCTCTCTCTCCACTAGGGCCCAACAAGACCCATTAGTTTCCGGGGGGGTTTCGGTAACCCTCCGGCACTCCGGTTTTTCTCCGAAAACACCCGGAACACTTCCGGTGTCCGAATATAGTCATCCAATATATCAATCTTTATGTCTCGACCATTTCGAGACTCCTCGTCATGTCCGTGATCACATCCGGGACTCCGAACAACCTTGGTACATCAAAACTTATAAACTCATAATAAAACTATCATCGTAACATTAGCGTGCGGACCCTACGGGTTCGAGAACTATGTAGACATGACCTAGAACTATTCTCGGTCAATAACCAATAGTGGAACCACGGATGTTCATATTGGTTCCTACATATTCTACGAATATCTTTATCGGTCA